>JACERR010000220.1:0-17500 GCA_016760335.1 Gastrodia elata
TATATACCCGACACACACACACACACACTTATTTATATTTATTTCTGAGTGTATGATAAGTATATATATACATATATATATATATATATATATATATATATATGTATATGCCTCTACGAAGAGAGATTAGTGTATACATGTGCGTGTGTTGGGTATACATACTCACAATCGTACAAAAACATATCAACCCACACATGTACGTGTTATATACTTGTGTGTGTGTTGGGTATACCTACCCGCAACTATATTCCTTATGTGTGTGTATCATACCCACAACAAATATAAATACTCACAATTATATATATATATATATATATATATATATATATATATATATTTATATAGACACACTCATACACACAAACACATATAGAGATAAGTATATATGTGTGTGTGTGTGTGGGTATGTGCATATATATGAATATATATTGGCACACACAGATACACACATATACACACACACAGATATATATATATGACACACACATGCAATGACACAAATATTAATATAAATTTAAATATATTGTACAGACACATACACACACACATACATACTCAATGTGTAAATATATATATATATATATATATATATATATATATATATATATATATAGCACACACACACACACTCACACACACAAACACAACTAATTAAGCTTCCTTAATGATTAATTTAATTTGTACTTTCACATATGTTTTATATATATCTATGTGTCTGTGTGTGCCTATATTTATATATACACATACATATAAGTATATAGACACACATACTCATATATTCTTATCTCCATATGTGTGTTTGTGTTACAAGCACACACACATACACTTAGAGATTAGTTTATATACAGATACACACAAATATATATAACACATATGCGTGTGTGTCGTGTGGGTGACACACACATAAGTGTTATATACATACCCAATACACACACATATACACATAGAGATAAGTATGTATAGTTATATAAATATATATATGTACATATAAATATAGGCACACATAGACACACACATAGAGATTAGTATATATGAGTGTGTGCATTACAAACACACACACACACACACACACATACACACACACACCACACACACACACACACACACATACATATATATATATATATATTATATATATATTAGTGTATAGATGTGTGTCTATGTGTGCCTATATATATTCATATATATGCACATACACACACATACACACACAACCGTATATAATTATATTAAAATATTTATATATATACTCACAATTGTATGTATACACACACACACACACGTAATGATTAATATATCTATACATACTCACAATAACGCTCATATATACAATCGTATAAATATATAGACACACAGAACATATATATACCCAATACACACACCACACAGACACTGTATATATATATATACATCCTCACAATCTGTGTTCATGTATATGAATATAGAACACACACGTATGTGTGTGTTGGGCATATATACTCACAACCATATCTAAATATATACACACACACACACATATAGAACTTAGTATATATGAGTGTGAGTGTGAGTGTGTGTATATATATTTATATATGATTGTGTATATATATGCCCAACACACACAACCATATATATACTCACACAAAAAGATAAGTATATATGAGTGTGTGTGTGTTGGGTATACATACTCACAACCTTATATAACACATACGTGTGTGTGTGTGTGTTTGTATTGGGTATACTTTATATATATATATATATATATATATATATATATATATATATATATAGTTGTGAGTACACACACACACACACATAGAGATTGAGTATGTATACCTACACAGACACACACACGGTTGTGAATATGTATACTCAATACACATACGCACACACATAGAGATGAGTATGTATAAGTGTGTGTGTATACGTGTGTGAGTATACATACTTAATCTTTATGTGCGTGTATTTGTGTGTATGTGTCTGTGTGTGCCTATATTTATATACACTCATATCTAGAGATTAGTATAATTATATACGGTGTGTGTGTGTGTGTGTATCTATATATTTGTCTTGGTTGTGTGTGTGTGAGTATAAACACACACACACTCACACACACACACACACACACACACGAATATATATATATATATATATATGTATATGAGTGTGTGAGTATGTATACAACACAATCTTGAAATACTAATCTTTATATATGTCATATATATTTATACATAGTTGTAAGAATATATACTAATCTCTATGTGTGTTACTCACACACACACTCACTCAGACACACATACAAACATTCATATATATTTATAACATATATGTGTGTTGGGTATATATACTCACACTCATATATACTGTTATATGTGTGTGTGAGTGTGTACTATGTCACACACACACTTAGAGATATGTATGTCTACCCAATACATATCTCTATGTATGTGCACACATACACACTCATATTTTCTAAACACACACACACACACACACATAGATATATATATATGTATATGGGTGTGATAAACACCCAATATAGACATTTGAACAAACACACACATGCGATCTCCATGTGAATGTGTGTGTATACATACTCACACACACAAACACACACACACTATGATACCCAATACATAACACACACACACATACATGCACACATACACACACACATACACACACACACTCACACACACATATATATACAAACAGTGTTTGTATATATATGTGTGTGTGTGTGTATAATTTTGTATGTGAGTATATATACATATATTGATTAGTATATATGAGTGTGAGTGTGTGTGTGTTTGTGTGGGTGAGTGTATATGTGTGTGTGTGTGTCGGTGTGTGTGTTGGGTATACATGCCAATATGTACGTGTGTGTGTGTACACGTGTTGGGTATACATACTGTATATATATATATATAATGTATATGTGAGTGTGTGTGTGTATATGTTGGGTATACATACTTACTCACACACAAATCTCTATGTGTATTATCTCTATGTGTGTGTTTGTGTGTGTGGTTGTGAATATGTATACCCAACACATTGGGTATACATACTCATATATACTTATCTCTATATATTTATGTGTGTGTGTATCATCACAACAAACACACACTCATATAGAGATTAGTATATATGAGTGTGTATACTTATTTATGTATGTTTATATATTTATATATAGTTGTGAGTATGTATTCCTAACACATAAAAAGATTGTGAGTATGTATACCCAAGACACTCACAAACACACACTAATCCTTATATGTGTGTGTGTGTGTGTGATACACACACATAAACACATATGTGTGTATATTCACATACACACAAAAACACACTCAACGCACACACACACACACACACACATGTGTGTTCACACACTCGCACACACATACAAACACACATACACATAGAGATTAGTATATAACATATGTGTATTTGGATGGGTGTGTATTTATGTGTGTGTGTGTGTGAGTGTATCTATATATATATGTGTGTGTCTGTGTGTGTGTGTGTGTGTGTGTGTGTGTGTGTATGTGTGTGTGTGTGTGTGTGTATGTTTGTGTGTGTGTGCATGCTCACAACTATATATAAATATATAAACACACACACACACACACATATATATATACTAATCTCTATATATGAGTGTGCATGTGTTTATATATATATATATATATATATATATATATATATATATATATATATATATAGAGAGAGAGAGAGAGAGAGAGAGAGACACGTAGACACACACACTCAGACTCACACTCATATACATACATGTATGTGTTTTATATTCATATATATACCACACATACACACACAGATTAGTATATTTGTATACAGTATATAAATATACAGACAAATACACTAAAAATATGGGTGTATATAGACACACACTCATATTGAGACTAGTATATATGTGTGTGTGTGCTTATATACACATTTTTAGTTTGTGTCTATATATTTATATAAGGTATATATATATATACTTCATATAAATATATAGATACACACATGTATATATACTAATCTCTATGATATAGGCACACACAAATACACACACGCACATACTCTATGTGTGTATGTGTGTTAGTATGTTTACAATTGTATATATATATACTCACAATCATATATAAATATGTGCATGTGAGTGTGATGTGTGTGTGTGTGTGTGGTGGGTATACATACTCACACACATATATAACACACACATGTGGAGAAATATATAACACGTACGTGTGTGTTACGTATGCATGTCTATATATTTATATATAGTTGTGAGTATGTATGTATATACCCAACACACACACACACATATATATATTCACAACTATATATAAATATATATAGACACATGCATAACACACACGTATGTGCTATATATATATCTCCATGTGTGTGTGTTATATATGTGTGTATGAGTATGTATATATATGTATATGTTATATATACTCAAACATGTGTGTGAGTCCAAATATTTGTATATAGTTGTGAGTATGTATACCCAACACACACACACACGTATGTGCTATATATTTTACTACTATCTATGTGTGTGTGTTTGTGTGTGTGTGTGTCTATAAATTTATATATATAGACACACATGTATGTATATGTGAGTATGTATGTATACACATAATCACAATTGTATAACTAAACTCTACACACACACAGATATATATACATATATTTATATTTAAATATATGAGTGTGTGTGTGCATGTAGATGTTTATATATTTATATATGATTGTAAGTATGTATACCCAATGCACACACATACACACACACACACACATATATACACACTCATATATATAAATCCTTATATGTGTGTGTTTATTATATTTTAATATATGTATGTATATATATTTGTGTGTGTATAGAGATTAGTATATATGAGTTTGTGCATGTGTGTTTGTATGCATATGTGTAGAGACACACACACACAAACAGATACTCACAACTGTATATATATATTGATACACACGCACACACACACACTCATATATACTAATCTATATATGTGTGTGTTGGGTATTTGTATGTGTGTGTGTCTGTATGTGTGTGTGTGCATGTGTGTCTCTCTCTCTCTATATATATATATATGTATATATATATATATATGATTGTGAGTGCTTATATATACATGCTCACATATAGATTTTACATATATATATATATATATATATATAGGCACACATAGACATACACACACACACACATAAACACACACAGAGAGAGATTAATATATATGAGTGAGTGTGTATGTGTATGTGTGTGTATCTATATATATATATATATATATATATATATATTTGTATGTGTGTGTGTGGGGTGGGGGGAATGGGGGTATACATAGTCACATAAATACAATATGAATACGTATATATATAGGCTCACATAAACACATCACACGTAGGCACTCACACACACATAGAGATTAGCATATATGAGTATGTGTGTTTGTGTCTCTGTGTGTGATATGTCTATGTGTGACTAAATATATATATATTCTCTATGTGAGTATATAGACAAAAACACTTGTTTGTGAGTATGTATACCTAATGCATACTCATACTCACACACACTCTCATATATACTAGTATGTTAAGAGTGTGAGAGTGTGGGTGTGTGTGTGTGTGTGTGTATATATATATATATATATATATATATATATATACAATCTCATCAACACACATACTAAATATATAAACACCATAAATATTGACACACACACATAGACACACACTCACACACACACACATAGAGAAAAGTATTATTATATACATATAGATTAGCATATACACATGTATGGGCATACATATATGAGTGTGTATAATTCACATGCACACACACACAACACACATACATATATATCACACATAGAGATAAGTATATATGAGTGTGAGACACTCAAATATGTATATATAGAATTCACAACTATATATCTATATATACATATATAGATATATAAGTATATAGACACACACACGTATTTGTTATCACACACACAGATAAATATATAGAGCATGTATATGAATATAAAACATATACATGTGTGTGTTTATATATTTATATACGATTGTGATTATACACACACACACACATACACACACATATATATACTCACACATATGATTGTGAGTATATATACCAAACACATATGTGTGTGTGTGTCTATATGTATGTGTGTGTATATATATACTCACAACCAAATATATATATATATATATATATATATATATTTGTGTGTGCATGTGTGTATTTCTCTATGTGTAATACACTCATATAGACACACACACACACACTTATACTTATCTCTATGTATATAAACATGCTCATATATATACTAATCTCTATGTTTGTGTGTGTGTTGGGTATACATACTCATTTGCATGTGTGTGTGAGTGTGTGTATACATAGTTCAATATATTCATATACGGCTATGTGTGTGTGTGAGGATGTGTGTTGGGTATACATACTCACAATATATATATATCTATATATATATATATATATATATACATCCATGTATATATACACACATATATGTATATCTACATATGCATATGTGTGTGCATGCATATAGAGACACATATAAATGAGTGTGTGTGTGTGTGTATGTATGTGTGACATACACATATTAGTACATGTGTGTGAGTATGTGTGCCCAACACACATGCATGCAAAACACACACACTCATATAAACTATCTCTATGTATGAGTATGTATACCCAACATACACACACACATAGCTATGTATTAACAGTATATATATATATATATATACATATATATATATACATATATATATATACATATATATATATATATATATATATATATATATACTAATCTCTATGGGTATGTGTGTGTGTTGAATATGTATACCCAACACACACACAAACATATATGGTTGTGGGTATATATACCTAACATACATATATACTTATCACACACATACACACACATATATATACATATATCTATGTGTGTTGTGAGTATGTATACCCAACACACACACGCGCACACACACACATATAGAGATTATCTATATGAGCGTATATATATATAAGTTTTTGTGTCTTTGTGTGTATATATATATATAGACACACACATACAGAAATACAAACATAGACTCATATAGATTAGTATATATGAGTGTGTGTGTGTGTGTGAGTGTCTCTACACAAACATAATACACACACACAAACATGTGTTGGGTATATATACTCATAATCGTATATAAATATATAGACATATAGACACACAAACACGCACATATAAATTAGTATATATGAGTATGTGCATGCGTGTGTTGGGTATACATACATATATAAATATAAAAATATATATACACATACAGATATCTATATATATATATATATATAAACACACACACACAAACATATATAGATACACACAGACACTGTGTGTGTGTGTATGAGTATGTATATCCAACATAGTGTGTGTACATACTCACAACACACAAACACTAAGAGACTAGTATGTATACCCAACACGCAATATAGATTAGTATATATGAGTGTGTGTGTTTGTGTGAGTGTGGCTACACAAACATAACACACACACACAAACATGTGTTGAGTATATATACTCACAACCATATATAAATATATAGACATATAGACACACAATTACACACACACAAATACACACATATAAATTAGTATATATGAGTATGTGCATGTGTGTGTTGGGTATACATACATATATAAAAATATATATATACATAGATATCTATATATATATATATATATATATATATATATATATATATAAGTACACACATACACAAACATACGTATATGTACACACAAACACTTTGTGTGTATGTATGAGTATGTATATCCAATATAGTTTTTGTACATACTCACAACACACAAATACCTAGAGATTAGTATGTATACCCAACACACACGTGTGTGTGTGTGTACATACTCACACTCATATATACATGTAAAATTGTATATATATGAGTGTGTGTGTATATATATATATGGTTATAAGTATGTATACCCAAGTATATAACTACTCTCTCTATGTGTGTGTCTCTCGATATGTGTGTGTGTGTGTTGGGTATATACACACACACACACATGGATGTGTATACATACTCAAAACATATGTGTTATATAGACACAATAGTGTGTGTGAGTGTGTGTGTTAGTCAATATAACACATACATTATGACACACACACACACTCACACACACATATATAGAGATTATATATATACATATGTATATATATATATATTTATATATATATATATATATATATATATATATCTGTGTTGGGTATACATACTCACACTCATATAACATGTGTTAAAATATGAGTATACATACACAGACACACACATGCACACAAACACACATACATAGATATATGAGTGTGTGCATGTATGTGTCACACACACATGGAGATAGGTATATATGAGTGTGTGTGTGTGTCTGTGTGTACACACTAGAGATTAGTATATATGTGTATATATATAGACACACACACACACTTAGAAATACACATGTGTGTGTGTGTGACAATATATAAATATATAGAGATTAGTATATACACACACACACATGACACACACACATACACTCATCATATGTGCATGGGACAACTGTATATATACCACACAACTTTGCATACACACCACAAATACACACACACACAGGGTTGTGAGTATCACACAAACACACACACACATACACTTATATATATATGTGTGTGTGTGTGTGTGTGTGTGTTGTGAGTATGTATGACCAACTAATGTTATGAGTGTGTGTGTATATACTAATCTCTATGTGTATACCCATTACACACTCATACACACACACACACACTCATAGACACTCACACACACACAACACACACATACACAAAGTCGCACACACACATAAATAGAGATGACACATACATATATAAATATGTGTTGGGTATACATATTCACACACTCATATATACTAATTTATATATTGTGTGTGTGTGTATTTGTATCTGTGTTGGGTAGTTTGTGTGTGTGTATACCCAACACACACACACATATATATATACTTATATGTCTATGTGTTGGGTACACAGAGATTATTCTATATGAGTGTCTGTGTGTTTGTGTGTGTGTGGACATGTTGTGTATTGGGTATACACACACGCATAAACTACCCAATATAGATATACACACACACACACAATATAGAGATTAGTATATATGAGTGTGTGAGTATGTATACCCAATATAGTTTTATGTGTGTGTATGTGTTATCTTTATTTATGTGTGTGTGGGAGTTTGTGTGTGTGTGTGTTGTGTGTGTGTGTCTATCACAACCGTATATATATATATATATATATATATATATATATATATATATATATATATATATATATATATATATACATATATATATATAATACATATGCGTATGTGTTATCACAACCATTATATACATATATAGACACAAACATCCATGTTTGTGTGTGCATGTGAGTTTAGTATACTTATCTATGTGTGTATATAGACATATGTGTTACCCAACACACATGTCTTATATATATCTGTGTGTGTGTAATAACACATACATGTATATAACACATATGTGTGCCTGTCTTTACATTTATATACCAGTATATATCTATGTATGTGATAATATATATATGTATGGTGCCTATACATACTCATTTTGATTATATATACATACTCTTTATATAATGTGTTTGGTATAGAGATTAGTATATATGAGTGTGTGTGTGTGTGTGTGTGTGTGTTGGCTATACAAACTCACACATAGACACACATATGTTATCACACACACACAGATACGAATACATGTGTGTGTACCCAACACATACACACACAGATATGTATACATGTGTGTGTAAGCAACACGCACACACACATAAGCATATGTGTCTGTATGCATGTATGTATACACACACCCATGCACACACACACACACATACCGTATATATGAGAGTATGTATACCCAACATACATAGACACGCACACACCCAAGACACATAGAGACAAGTATATGCACACACAAACACATGCCTAGCATACATACAGACACACACACACATACACAAACACACACACAAAGACACCCAACATACATACACACACACACTCATTAATACTTATCTCTATGTGTGTGTGACACACTCATATATACTAATTTTTATACATACTAATCTCTATGTGTGCATGTGTCTATATAAATTATCATAGCCATATATATATATATATATATATATATATATATATATAAAGACACACACACATGCTCATATATAATGATCTGTGTGTTTATGTGTGTGACACACACACATACACACACTCATATATATGTGCGTGTGTACGTGCTGGAGATTAGTATATATAAGTGCGTGCGCGCGCACGCGTGTGTTGGGTATATATACTCACACTTATATGTGTTGTGTGTGTGAGTATATACATATGAGTATGTGTCAATCTCTATGTGTGTGTGTTTGTGTGTGTGTATTTGTGTGTGTGAGTTTATGAGTATGTGTGTGTCTGTCTATATATATACACACACAATCAAATACACTTATCTCCATATGTGTGTGTGTTTGTGCAAACACATATATGGTCACACACGCACACCCTCATATATACTTATTTCCAAGTGTGTGTGTGTCTATGTGTGTTGTGTGACACACACACGCATATATATATATATATATATATATATATATATATATATATATATGTGTGTGTGTGTGTGTGTGCATGTTGGAGATTAGTATATATAAGTGTGTGTATGTGTGTGTATTCATTGGGTATATATACTCACACTTATATACTATTCTCTATGTGTTGTGTGTGAGAGTATATATACATAGAAGTGTGTGTAATCTCTATGTGTGTGTTTGTGTGTGTGTGTTTGTATGAGTGTGTTTATGAGTATGTGTGTGTGTGTCTATATATACAAACACACACTCATATATACTTATCTCCATATGTGTGTGTTTATGTGTGTTGTGTGGCCCACACACACATAGATATATATATATATATATATATGTGTGTGTGTGTGTGTGTGTGTGTGTGTGTGTGTGTCTATGTGTGTGTGTGTGTGTGTGCATGTTGGAGATTAGTATATATAAGTGAGTGTATGTGTGCGTATTTGTTGGGTCTATATACTCACACATATATACTAATTTCTATGTGTTAAGTGTGTGTGATACATATAAATGGGTATCTATCTCTATGTATGTGTGTTTGTATGCATGTGTGTGTGTCTATATATATACACACATACTTATATATGCTTAACTCCATGTATGTATGTGTGTGTGTGCAAACACATATACGATCAGACACACACACACATTCATATATTTTCTTGTGTGCATGTGTTTGTGTGTATATGTGTGTTCACACACACATAAACACATAAAAATTAGTATATATGAGTGTGTGTGTGTATTGTGTGGATCCTTATATAAGTGTGTGTTATATATACATAGGCAGGTAGATATACAATTGTGTGTGTGTTACATATATAACTAACACATATAGATTACACAAACACACACACAACATGTATACCCAACACACACACACACACACACACAACCACACATACACATACACTCATATATACACACACACATAGAGATTAGTATATATGAGTGTATGTTGGTTGGGTATACAAATTCACAAATATGAGTGACACACACACATATATAGACACACACATATAGAAATGTTTATGTGTGTCTATATATGTATACTTATGAATATTTGTGTGTGTGTGTGTGTGTATACTCAACATATATATGTCAACACACACAAACACACACAAACACACACAAACATCTATATGAGTGTGTGTGTGTGTGTGTGTGTGTGTTTAAGTGTGTGTGTGTGTCTTGGGCGCACACACACTCATATATAATAATATAAATATTTAAGTGTGTTTGTGAGTATGTAAGCCCAACAACCGTATATATGTAGACACACACACACTCACACTCATATATACTTATCTCCATATGCCACATCCATATATGGGTATACACACACACACACACACACACACATATATATATATATATATATATTGTGTTATACACACAAACATGTATATATATCTTTATGTGTTTGAGTGTGTGTGTGTTAGGTATACATACCCATATATATGTACTATATACATGTGTGCATATGTGTATGTGTTGGGTTGTGTTTCTGTGTGTGTGTATTGGGTTATGTTTGTGTGTATGTGTCTATGTCACAAACAAACACACATAAATATATGTATATATATAGACACACTCACACACACACAGACACAAATACACACAAATCTCTATAGACACACAAACACTCACACAGACTCATATATACTAATATTTATATATGTGTGTGTGTGTTTGGTATACGTACATACAACACACACACACACAAATACATAGAGATAAGTATATATAGACACACATATATAGAGACTAGTATATAAATACATGTGTATGTGCATGTGTTGGGTATATATACTCACAACTATATATAAATATGTAGACACACATACACACAAACACACACACACACACACGTACGCACACATGCACACACACAAATATATCTGTGTGTGTGCTAATTTTTATGTGTATGTGTTTGTGTGTGTATTAAATATATATATATATATATATATATATGAGTGTGCTTGCGTATATATAGCAAAACAAGATAATAATATGTGTGTGTGATGTGTGTTGTGTGTGTGCATGTGTGTGTGCATATATTGAATATATATAGCAGTGTATGTGTGTGTGTGTGTGTGTGTGTGTGTGCATGTATTTGAATATATACATCAGTGTGTGTGTGTGTATTCTTCTGCTTATGTCTATGTCTATATATATGCACACTCATATATATTAATCTCTATGTGTATGTTTATTTATAGTATACACAATATACTCACAAACACACACTCATATATGAATAAAGTTGTGAGTATGTATACATACTCATAATAGTATATAGACACAGACACACACACATACACATTCAATATGTGGACACACACACATACATAGAGATTAATATGTATACCCACACATTTATATATGTGTTACTCACAACTTTACTAGTCTCTATGTGTGTGTGTTTGTGTGTGAGTTTGTGTTTGTTGGGTATATATACTCAGAATTGTATATAAATATATACACGCACACACGTATGTGTTATATATGAGTATGTATACGTAACACCCACACACATATATACTAATGTCTATGTATATATGTGTGTACACACTAATCTCTATGTGTATGTGTGTGTTTGTGTGTGGGTGTGTGTGTGTCTATATACCCAACACACACACACACACACTCACACACTCATATATACTAACCTCTTTGTGTGTGTATCTCCATGTGTGTGTGTGTGTGTATTTGCGTGTGCATGTATATATATATCTGTTATATACATACATATATATATATATATATATATATATATATATATATGTCTGTGTGTCGCTATTTGTGTGTGTGTGTTTATATTTTTATATATGTGTGTGTCTCCATGTGTGTGTGTGTGTGTTTGTGTGTGTTACACTCACACAAACACACATAAATAGAGATTAGTATATTTATGTGCACGTACACATATGTCTATATAAGTATATATAAATGTGAGTGAGATTAGTATATATGAATGTGTGCATGTGTCTGTGTTGTATTGGGTATATGAGTGTGTGTGTGTCAATATATATTATATACTGTTGTGAGTATACACACTCACATATATGAGTGTGTGTGTGTATATATATAAATATAAGGTTGTGAGTATGTATATATATATCTTGTGACTATGTATACACAAAACACACACACACATACACACACACAACCGTATTTATATAAACTAATCTCTATGTGTGTGTGTGTGTGTGTTTGTGTATGTGTGTGTGTCTGTATGTATGTTAGGCGTGTGTGTGTGTGTGTATACTTATCTCTATGTGTCTTGGGTGTGTGCATGTCTATGTATGTTGGGTATACATACTCTCATATATATGGTATGTGTGTGTGTGTGTGCGTGTGTGTGTGTGTGTCTACATACATGCATACAGACATATACGCTTATGTGTGTGTGTGTTAGGTACACACACATGTATGTGTGTGTCTGTGTGTGAGTTTGTATACCCAATAAACACACACACACACACTCATATATACTAATCTCTATACCCAACACATATTATATAAAGAGTATGTATATATAATCAAAATGAGTATGTATAGGCACCATACATGTATATGTTATCACACACACAGATATATACTAGTATATAAATATATAGATAGACACACATATGTGTTATATACATGTATGTGCTATCACACACACACAAATTTATATAAGACATATGTGTTGGGTAACACATATGTCTATATACACACACCAGATAAGTATACTAAACTCACATGCACACACAGACATGGATGTGTTTGTCTATATATGTATATATTGGTTGTGATAACACATACGCATATGTATTATATATATATATATATATATATATATATATATATATATATATATATATATATATGGTTGTGATAGACACACACACACAACACACATACACACAAACTCTCATACACACATAAATAATGATAACACATACACACATAAAAATATGTTGGGTATACATACTCACACACTCATATATACTAATCTTTATATTGTATGTGTGTGTGAGTGTGTCTATGTTTGGTAGTTTGTGTGTGTGTGTATACCCAATACACAACACATCCACACACACACATGCCCACACACACCCATATATAATAATCTGTGTATATCCAACACACAGACATATAAGTATATATATGTGTGTGTGTGTGTGTTGGATATACACACACACACAAACTACCCAACACAGACACATACACACACACACACAATATAGAAATTAGTATATATGAGTGTGTGAGTATGTATACCCAACATATTTTTATGTATGTGTATGTGTTATCTCTATTTGTGTGTGTGTGTGTAAGTTTGTGTGTGTTTGTGAATATACAAGTATATGTATTTAAATATATACACACACACACACACATAGAGATAAGTATATGTATACAATGTGTACATATTCCCAACACACATACACACACTCATATATACTAATTTCTATACATACAAATACACACTCTCATATAAACTAATCTCTATACGTACACATACACTGATATATATGTATGTGTGTGTGTTTGTGATTAAAATATATACATTTATAAATATATATATATATATATGTATATATATATATATACATACTCGCAACCATAATATATATATACATACACACACATACATATATATAGAGATAAGTATATGTACATAATGTGTATGTATACTCAGCACATACACACACACACACACACACACACACACACACACACACACACACACACACACACACACATATATATATATATATATATATATATATATATACACAAACATGCACACCCACAAACACACACATACATAGAGATTTGTATATATGTATGTGTGATAACTCTTGTGTGTGTGTCTATATATTTATATATGGATGAACACAAACACATAGGGATTAGTATATGTTACTGTGTCTGTATGCATGTATGCAGAGAGAAACACACACACACATATAGAGATAAATATAAGTATATATGAGTGTGTGTGTGTGTGTTTGTATATATATATATATAGATATACATACATATAACACATACGTGTGTGTGTGCGTATCTTTATATTTTTGAGTACATATACTCACAACCTTGTATACATATATATATATATATATATATATATATATATATATATATATATATATATATATATATATATAGAAACACAAACACACATAGAGATAAGTATAAGTATATATATATATATATATATATTGAGAGAGAGAGACAGACACACACATTCATAGTATATATGAATGTGTGTGAGTGTGGGTGTTGGGTAAACATATATATGTGAGCATGTTTTGATATATATATATATATATATTTATATTGGTGTATGTGTGTATCTACATATTTATATATGGTTGTGAGTATGCATACATAACACACACACACTAATATATATATATATATATATCTGTGTGTGTGTGTTTCTATAATTATATACAGTTATGACTATGTATACCCAACACACACACACGTGCACACACACACACAAGTGTGTGTTGTGCATATAGACACACACACTCATTTATATTAATCTCTACACACACACACACACACACACACACACACACACACACACACATATATATATATATATATATATATACTTATGAGTGTGTATACAATTGTGAGTACACATACACACATAGAGATTATTCATATGAGTGTGTGTGTGTGTGTGTTTGTTTGTGTGTGTAGAGTGTGTGAGTGTGTTGGGTATATATAACCCACATTCATATATACTAATCTTTATATAGGTGTGTTTATGTGTGTGTGTGTATATATACATTTATATTTGTATATGATTATGAGTATGCAAACTCAACACACACACTCATATTTACTAATTTCTACATACGTGTGTGTGTGTGTATGTTTGTGTCTGTGTGTGTGCACGTGTTGGGTATACATACTCATATATGTGTGTGTGTTTTATAAATATTTAGATATAGACACATAGTATACATACTCTATATTTATATATATACTAAGAGATTAGTATATATGATAGTCACACACATAGATATATACTATAGGCACACATAGACACACTCATATATACTAATCTCTATGTGTGTGTGTATGTGTGTTGCCCAACACTATAAATGTATCACACACACATAGGTATATATATATGGATGTGTGTGGGTTCTCTATATGTGCATATACATGTGTGTTTGTTTGTGTATTGAGAGTACATTCTCATATATATGTGTGTGTGTTATATAAATATATAGATATAGACACATAGTATACATACTATATATATATATATATATATATATATATATATATATATATATACATTTATATACATATAGATTAGTATATATGGTCGTCACACACATAGATATACACTATAGGCACACACTGACACACTCATGTATACTAATATCTATGTGTATGTGTGTGTGTGTGTTGCTCAACACTATAAATATATCACACACATACATGTATATATATATATATATATATATATATATATATACATACATATATATACATATATATATATTTATATATACATATATATATATACATATATATATATATAGATGTATATAGGTTCTCTATGTGTCGTATACATACTCACAACCATATATAAATATATAGACACACATATAGACACATAGAGAAATGTATATATGAGTTTTTGTGTATAAATACGCTCATATAAACTAAGCTCAATATATATGGGTGTCTGTGTGTTGGGTATACACACACACACACTCATATATACTAATCTCTACACACATGTGTGTGTG
>JACERR010000220.1:22500-27500 GCA_016760335.1 Gastrodia elata
TATATATATATTTGTGTGTGTGACTATATATGAGTGTGTGTGTGTTGGGTATACATACTGAACTGTATATAAATATTCAGATATACACAAATATGTATATATATACACACACACATATGGACACACACAAACACACAGACATAGAGATTAATATATATGAGTGTGTGTGTGTCTATATATTTATATACAGTTATAAGTATATATACCAAACACACATATAAAAATATACTAATCTCTATATTATCAGATACGCACATAGAGATTAGTATATATGTGTGTGTGTGTGTGTGTATTGGGTGTGTCTCTACATACAAGCATACAAACACACGCACTCATATATATGCTAATTTCTATGTGTGTATGTGTGTGTGTTGAGAATACATACTCACAACGGTATATAAATATATAGACACACATATACACACACTCATATAAATATAAACAAATACACACATATAGAAATTAGTATGTATGAGTGTATGTGTGTGTGTCTATGTGTGTGGTTGTGTACATGTGTGTGTATATATATATTTAGACACACACACTTATGTGTTATCACATACACAGGGATATATATATATATGGATGTGTATATATACATGTTATCACAAACACACATATCTCTTTGTGTGTGCATGTATATATATACTCAGAATTGTATATAAATATATAGACACACACACACACATATGTATTATCATGCACACATAGAGAATAGTATATTTAAATGTGTGTATGTGTGTGTGTTGTGTGTATATATATATTTTTATGTGTATGATAACACACTCACATTCGTATAAAAATATAAAAACACACACATAATGAGATAACTAAACACACACACACACACACACACATATGGAGATAAGTATATATGAGTGTGTGTGTGTGTGTGTGTATATATATATATATATATATATATATATAGACACACACACAATAGAGATTAGTATATATATATATATATGTGTGTGTGTGTGTGTGTGTGAGTATGTATACCAAATGCGCACACACAGATACATATAGTCACAACATTAACACTCACACATAGAGATTAGTAACCCAACACACACACACACACATATATATACTTATTAAAATATGTGTGTGTCTATTTATATACTTATACACCAACACGCACATAGACACACACACACACTCATGGAGATTAGTATATATGAGTTTGTGTATGCATGTATGTAAACACAAACACGCATACATACACATAGAGATAAATGTATACCTCACAACACACACATACACACACACACATGTATAATAATCTCAATGTGTGTGGGTTTGTGTGTCTATGTGTATGTATGTATCTGTATATAATATGTGTGTGTGTGTGTGTCTACATACATATTTGTATACTAATCTCTATGTACACACACACAAATACACACTCATATATGGATGTGTATACATAGTCACACACACACATAGAAATTAGTATATATGAATGTGTGTGTGTGTGTATACATACTCATAATCATATATATATATATATATATATATATATATATATATATATATATAGGCACACACACACATGCACACACTCAAATATACTAATCTCTATCTATGTGTGCGACTAGGTATACATATATGTATATGAGAGTGTGTGTTTGTGTGTGTGAGTAGGTGTGTGTGTATTTATTTATATACATGTTTATGAGCATATACATGTATATAACACATACATATGTGTGTCTATATATACTAATTTCTAAGTGTGTGTGCCACATCCATATATATATATATACTAATCTATTTATATGTGTTGTGTGTGTGTATTGGCTATACATACTCATAACTGTATATAAATACACACATACTCAACACATACAACACACACTCATGTAAGCTTATCTCTAAGTGTGTATGTTGGGTATACAAATCTCTGTGTGTGTGTTGGGTATACATATTTACAACCCTTTATAAATTTATGTGATTAGTGTGTGTGTGTCTGTGTGTTCTTACACACACACACATGGAGATTACACTCCTATATATATATATATATATATATATATATATATATATATATTTATATATATATATATACACACACACACAATCATATATATATATATAGACACAGAACTATATATATATATATATATATATATATATATAGACACACAAACACACATGCATACACACACACACACACTCGTATATATTGTTTGTGTTTGTATGTCTATAAATATTATATGGTTATGAGTTTGTATACCCAACACACAAACCCACACACGCACACATGGACACATACACACACAACTCTATGCATGTGAGTGTGTGTGTGTGTGTGTGTGTCTATATATTTATATATAGTCATGAGTATGTATACCCAATACACATACACGCATATAGAGATTAGTATATATATAGAGACAAACACACATACACACACATATATACACATATAGAGATTAGTAAATATAAGTGTGTGTGTGTGTACCCAAAACACACACACACATGTGAGTATGTATACCTAATATCTGTTTGTGTATGTGCGTCTATATGTTTATATACGGTTGTGAGTATGCATATCTAATGCACACACACACACATATCTGAGTGTGTGTGTGTGTGTTGTGTCTATATATTTATATATGGTTGTGAGTATGTATACCCAACACACACACATATACAAATAATTGCTCATATATACTAATCTCTATATGTGTGTGTTTGTGTGTGTGTTGGATATACATACTCATAAAGATTCTATATATATATATATATCTGTGTGTGTGTGTGTGTGTTATGTGATATATATATTCATATACATGCACACACACAAAACATGCACATATAAATGCAAACACATAGAGACAAATATATATGAGTGTGTGTGTGTATGAATAAATATATAAACACATATACACACACACACACCGTATATAAGTATATATTGCACATACTGTTCTATGTGTGTATACATCTATATATATATACGGTAGTGAGTCTGTATACCCAACACATACACACACTCATATATATATATATATATATATATATATATAAATGGTGTGTGTGTGCCTATATATTTATATAGGATTGTGAATATATATATATATATATATATATATATATACGGTGTGTGTATGTCTATATATTTATATACAGTTGTGAGTATCTATATATAGGCACACACACACACACAAACACACATAGGCACACACAGATATATATATATATATATATATAAATATATTTATAAGTAGAGAAAACATCCATTTGTGTGTGTGTGTGTCTGTCCCACAATCTTAATCTGTATGAGGGTATACATGTATGTCTATATATTTTTATATGGTTAAGAGTATGTGTACCCAACACACGTGTGTGTGTGAGTTGGGTATACATAGTCACACACATATATATATGCACACACACACACACACACTTATATATATATATATATATATACATATATATATATATATATATTTATATTTATATATGGTTGTGAATATGTATTCCCAAGTATATACATACATAGCAGCACACACTCATATATACTTATCTCAATTTATGTGTGTGTGTGCAATTGGTATACATAATCATAACCATATATCCATATATATATATATATATGTAGACATGTCTTTATATACGGTTGTAAGTATGCATTCCCAACTATATGTGTTTATATATATAAATAAGTGTCTATACAGACACAACCATATACATACTCATAACCATATATATACTTATAGGCACACTTATATATTAGTATATATGAGTGTGTGTGTGTGTGTGTCAGAGAGAGAGAGATTAGTATATATGAGTGTGTGTGTGTGTGTGTGTGTGTAAGAGAGAGAGATTAGTATATATGAGTGTATGTGTGTGTGGGTGTTTGTGTGTTATATATATAGACACATGTATATGTTATATACATGAGTATATATACCCAACACACACACACACACCCATAGAGATGAATTTGTAGTGTGTGTGTTGGTATACATACTCAGCACACACACACAAACCCTCATATATACGAATCTCTATTGTGTGTTTGTGTGCGAATTTGTATATGTGTGTGTCTACATATATATGGTTATGAGTCACACACACACACACACACTCACAGAGATAACTATATGTATATATGTATGTGTGTTTGTGTGTAGTGTATATACCTAACACTCATGTCTTTATATTTTGACACACACACACATACATATATACGAGTGTGGGTGTGTCTATATATACATAAGCGTGTGTGTTTTAGGAATACACACTGCACACACATGTATATGAGTGTGTCTATATATTTATGTGTATGTGTATGTGTGTTGGGTATACATACTATACACACATATATATATGAGTGTGTATATATATTTACTTGCGTGTGTGTGTTTTGGGTGTCTATCTGTGTGTGTGCAACACACACATATAAAGATTAGTTTATTTGGTTGTTAGTATGTATATACAGATATTAGTATATATAAGTGTGCATGTGTGGGTTTGTGTTTGTGTGTGTGTATATATAAAGAGATACATATAGACACACACACACATACACAGACACATAGATTTATATATATATATATATATATATGTACACAAATTAATCTCTATTTGTGTGTGTGTTTGTGTTGGGTACACATATTCACAACTGTATACACACACACACATATTAATATACATACTCACAATCATATATTCGTAAGACACACACATACACACACACCCACATAGGTGTATATATATATTTGTTTATATTGGGTATACATACTCACACACACATATATAGAGATCACACACATATATGCACACACATAGACATAATATATAGATATGTATATAATAGACACACACACATACACTCATATACACTTATCTCTATGTATATATATATATATATATATATATATATATATATATATATGAGTGTGTGTGTGTATACATATATATATATAGATTTGGTATATCTGTGTGTTGTGTGTGTTAGGTATACATACGTGTACAAAGTGTCTATATAT
>JACERR010000220.1:35000-37500 GCA_016760335.1 Gastrodia elata
TATACATGCTCTATATATTTATCTATGTGTGTTATAACACATACATGAGTGTGTCTATATATTTCTATATATATAGATATACGATTGTGAGTTTTATGTATATATATATGAGTGTGTCTCATGCTTATATATACTTATCTCTATATGTGGTATATATGTGTGTGTTGTTTGTGTGTGTGTGTGTTACACACACTCATATATATATACTCATATGTGAGTATATACTAATTTCTATGTATATGTTTGTGGTATCTATATATTTAGTATGTGTGTTTGTGTGTGTGTGTTTATATGACCGTATGTATATATATATACATAGCCACACACATACACAAACACACACACTAACAACACATTAGTATATATGAGTGTATGAGTGAGTATGTGTGTGTGTGTGAATTAGGTATACATACTCACAACCGAGTGTTAGTATGTGTGTGTGTGTGCATGTGAACACATACATATTCACTAACACATACATAACACACACACATGCACACAGTCATATATACTTATCTTTATATATGTGTGTTTGTGTGTGTGTGAGTGAGTATGTTTGTGTACACACACACACACACAAAAAAAAAACCTATATATAGACACGTGGGTGCACATACTCACAACTGTAAATATATATAGATACACACACACAACACACACACACGCATACAACACACACACACACATAACACGTATATATGAGTGATATAGACAAACACACACATATATATTTATCTCCATGTGTGTGTGTGTTGGGTATACTTATCTCTATGTGTGTATCTATATAATCTCTATATGTGTGTCTTTATGTGTGTGTATGTGTGTGTGCATATATATATATAGATAGATACACACACAAACACATATATACATACTTGTGTGTGTGTTTGGTTGCGTGTGTCTGTGTGTGTGTCAATATATATATAAATATATATGAGTGTGTACATGTGTATATACATATATATGGTTGAGTGTACATAAACCCAACACAAATACATACACACACACATAGAGATTTGTATATAGATATACACACACACATACATTATATATATATATATATATATATATATATATATATGTATTTATATGTGTATGTGTGTTGGGTTTACATACTCACAAGCATATATGAGTATGTGTGTGTGACACACACACAACCATATTTAAATATATAGACACACATACTAACACACACGTATAGATAACACACACTCACACACACAAATACACACAAACACACACTTATATATATTAGTATATATGAGTGTGTGTTATCTCTATGTTTGTGTGTTTGTATGTGTGTGTTGTGTGTGTCTCACACACATAATGTTTATGTATGAGTGTGTATACTTAATATATATAGATTAGTATATACACACACACACACACATACTCATATATACTAATCTTTAACACACACACACAACCATGTACGTATATACTAATCTTCATGTCATAGACACACACATTGAGATTAGTATATATATGTGTGTGTGTGTGACACATGGAGATACATGCACACACACACACACACGCACACACACCACACACACACACACACACACACACACACTCACACACACACACACACACACACACACTCACACACACACACACACACACACACACACACAGATATATATATATATATATATATATAGACTCACCCACACTCACATACACATATAGAGATTACATGCACACAACACAATATATACCTAACACAAATTCATATCTACTTATCTATTTGTGTGTGTGTGTGTGTATGTGTGTGTGTTTGTGTGGGTAGACATACATGTATATGATACACACTTAAAATTATATATATATATATATATATATATATATAGTCAAACACACACACATAGAGATAATTATATAAATACACACACACACACATATAGATGTATACATGTATGTGTGATGTGTATACATACTCCCAATCATATGTGTGAGTATAATATATATGTGTGTGTGTGTGTGTGCATGTATAAGGTAAACATACTCACAACTATATATAAATGTATAGACACACACATGTATGTGTTATATATTCATATACATGCTCTATATATTTATCTGTGTATATGACAACAAATACGTGTGTGTCTTTATACTTATATATCTATATATGTATATATAGATATACAGTTGTGAGTTCTATATAGATATATGAGTGTGTCTCACACTGATATATACTTATCTCCATGTATGATATATATGTGTGTGTGTTGTGTATGTGTTCGTGTTTTTTAAACACACTCATATATGTATGCCCATACATGTGTATATGCTAATCTATATATATATATATATATACATATACTTTTCGTTATGTGTATGTGTGAGTGTGTGTGTGTGTGTCTTTATATTTGTTATGTCTATATATTTAGTATGTGTGTTTATGAGACCATATATATATATAGACACACACACAAGCACTCACAACACATTAGTATATATGAGTGTGTGTGCTTATGTGTGTGTTTCGTGTGCGTGT
>JACERR010000220.1:42500-47500 GCA_016760335.1 Gastrodia elata
TATGTATACCCAATACAAAACACACACTCATATATATGTGTGTGTGTGTGTGTGTGTATGTGTGTGTGTAGTGAGTATGTATAACCCAACAGACACATCACACACACACACACAAACACATATACACACTGATATATATCACTGTGTATGTACATACATGCATATAAGAGTGTGTCCATGTGTGTGTGTATGAGTGTGCATGTATGTGTTACCCAAGACACACACACACACACACACACTCAGACATAGAGTATGCGTACTCACAGCCATATAATCTCTATGTGGGTATGTATACCCAACACACACAAACACACACACACTAGTATATACTAATATCTATGTATGTGTGTTTGTGTGTGTGTTATATGAGTGTGTGTGAGCATATATACTCACGGACCATGTATATGTGTTTTTGTGTGTGTGCGTGTTGTGTATACATAATGCAAATAAAGATTAGTATATACGAATGTGTGTGTGTGTGTGTGCTGGGTATACATACTCATATGTGTGTTAACATATACATACAATCATATATGTATACACAAATATATAGTATATATATCTAGCAGACACATACACACTCTTATATACTAATCTTTATGTGTGTGCATAGATACTCATACATAGAGATTAATATATATATACAATAGACATACATACACACACACACACACACATAGATATATGTATACTTATACTTATATATATTAGTGTGTATGTGTCTGCCTGTGTGAGTGTGTGTCCATATATTTATATACAGTTGTGAGTATATATACCCAACACACATACACACACACACTCGTGTGCGCACGCGTATATGTTATCACACCACACACAACTACCCAACACACACACATGTATGTATTATAACACACACATAGATCTATATATTTATATCACACATGCACACACACACATAAAGTTATATATACTTATCTCTATGTGTGTGACTCATATATCATACATACATAAGACACATATATATGTGTATGGGTGTCTATATATTTATATACGGTATGAATACCTACTGTGTCGCACACACTCATATGAGTGTGTGCTATGTAACACATACATGTGTATTTCCAATGCACACACACACACACACAAACACACATATAATACACACACTCACAACAGTATATATGTATACTGACATATATATATATATAGAGACACACTCATGCACATACGTATACTTGAGTGTCTGTGTGTGTATGTTTGAGTATGTATACCCAACAACCATTATTAGTATAGGAATCTCTATGTGAGTTATACATATAAGAGTGTATCTATATGCAATTGTGAACACACACACACACACTCACACACACACACACACACACAAAAGACACACAAACATGTGTGTGTTTGCGAGTATGTGTTACAACTGTATATAACACACTTATATATATAATCTCTATGTGCGTGTGTACATGTATGTGTGTGTATCTATATATTCCTAACACTCACATACACATAGAGATTAATATATAGGATTATGTGTTATATTCAGTTGTGACACATAGAGATAAGTATATATGAATGTGTGTGCGTGTGTGTGTGTGTGTATGTTTGTGTGTTTGTGTCTCTATACATGTATGTAGACACACACAGACACTGAATGTGTGTGTGTGTGTGTTTCTGTGTGTGTGTTTGTACATGTGTGTCTACATATGTGTGTGTGTGATAACACATATGTGGAGATAAGTATATACGAGTGTGCACATGGATATTAGTATATATGATTGTGTTTATACTATATATAAGTATATATATATATATATATGTGTATGTCTGTGTGTGTGAGTGTGTGTGTCTTTATGCATATATGTTGAGACACTCACACACAACCACACAAACACACACATATATACTTATGTGTGTGTGTCATACATGTGTGTGTCCACATATGTGTGTCCACATATGTGTGTTTGTGTGATAACATATATATAGAGATAAGTATATATGAGTGTGCATATAGAAAGTAGTATATATATGAGTGTGTCTATACTATATACAAGTATTTATGTGTGAGTGTGTGTGTGTGCGTGTGTGTCTACATATATGAGTGTTTGTGTGTATCTATGTGGGTATATGTGTGTGTGTATGACACATACATATTGAGATTAGTATATATCTATGTATACATTAAAATATATATTTATATTAGTGTTTGTGTGTGTATGTCTATAATAATCTCTATGTGTATGTGTTATATATGAGTGTGTGTGTGTCTGTGTGTGTGTGTGTGAAATCATAACCGTATAATACCCACACACACACACATTATCACACACACACACACACACACAAAGACACACACACAGTCATATATAACACACATAAGTAGAGATTAGTATATATGAAAGCCTATGTGTGTGTGTATATAGACACTATGTGTTTATGTTTTTAGTATATATGAGTGCGTGTGTGTGTGGTTGTTGGTATATATACTTATACTTATCTCTATGAGTGTGTGTGTATCGTATATAAATACTCTTAACTATATATTTGTGTGTGTGTGTGTGTGAGTGTATAAACCTAACACACACATACATATCTCATATATAATAATATCCATGTGTATAGTTATGTGTGTGTGTTTATTGTACATATAAATATATATATATATATATATATATATAGATAGACACACATATGTATGTGTTATCAAATGCACATATATGTGTGTGTGTGTTGGGTACACATACATACACACAACTGTCTATTAATAAACACACATATATGATTGTGTGTATATATTTGTATGTGTGTGAGTATGTGTGTGTGTGACTGTGTGCCTGCATGTGTGTTTGTGTGTACCTATGTATATACACACACACGCATATATATATATATATATATATATATATATATATATATATATATATATATATATGTATATATTTGTGTGCCTGTATGTGTCAATATATATATACGGTTGTGAGTATGTACACACACACACACACATACACACACACACATAAACACACACACACACACACACACACACACACACACACACACACATATATATATATATATATATATATATATATATATATATATATATATATAAACACATAGACACACATTCACACACACTTGTGGGTATTGGTTATATAACACACACATGTATACATACTCACAATTGTATATATATATATATATATATATATATATATATATATATATCTATATATATATCTATATATATATGAGCGTGCCCCACACACACACACACACACACTTGTATGTGTTGGTTATATAACACACACGTGCACGTGCGTATACATAGTCACAATCGTGTATATATATATATATATGAGTGTGCCCAAAGTGTAAGTACGTGTGTGTGTGCGCGCGTATATATATGAGTGTGCCCAAAGACACACACACACGTATACATACTCACAATCATATACATACATATATATATATATATATATATATATATATATATTTTGTTTTCTTTTTTCAAAAAAGCCATCTTGACATACAGTTCATTTCATCCAAAAAGGTTTATACAAACTGACCAGCTGTGAGGCTAACAGAAAAGGCCAAAAAGCACATCTCAAAAATCAGAGAAGAAACAGAACATAAAACAGAAAAGACACAGAGACAGTAAAAGACAGAGCAGAAATAGGAAAAGTAGATGAAAAAACAAAAAACATAAAACCGAAAGGGACAGACAAAAAATAGCAACTTAAGGGAAAGCAAAGTACATAAAAACCATTTGGATCCACATCAACAGCTAGAAAGAGATGTTTAGACGGAACAACGGGATCCACCCAGGATCAGCGTTAGGGACGTAGACGAGCAGATCATCCATCATCATGCACACCACCACATACGAGATTGTGCAGGTCCAAAAGATTTTATCCGACAGGAAAAGCATGCTGTTCAGTTGAGTTTCCATACAAAACCAGTAGAAAGAGATAATGGCGAGCCAGCAGATGTACCCTCCCTAGTCAATGCGGAGCTTTTGGAATAAAAGAAGCAAGACGAGGAAGAAGGACATCCGCAGTAGCGGGTTGTCAAGGAAGAAGTTTATCAGGGGATAGGGGGAGGAGAAAAGGCAAAACAGACATAAGCACCACAGTTCATGACAGAAAAGCTGAGGAGAGCACAAGCGGATCTTTGGGCAACTGGACGAGTTGCTACCGATAGACAGATCACTGTGATCTTCTCAGAAGACTTCAGCTTTATAACCCAATATAAGGAGGAACGAGGCGATGCCAGGCACCATATGGGACAAGGGACTGCAGGCGCAGGACCTCGACGATGGAGGCCATCGAGAACAGGGCCACAAATGAACATTTTAGCGGTTAAAATTAGACACATATATATATATATACACACACACACACATCTAAATATAAATATAGACGCACTCACACATACACAAATACACACATAGAGATAAGTATATATGTAATATACATTTATATATACATATAGACACACACTCATAGAAATATATATATATATATATATATATATATTTATCTATACAGCTGTCAGTGTATATACCTAATAGATAGAGATTACACACACATGGAGATAAGTATATATGAGCGAGTGTGTGTGTACGTGTGTGTTGGGTATGTGTCTATATATATATATATATATATAAATATATAGACACACACACACAAATACAGCACACATAGATATTAGTATATATGAGTGTGTGTCTATATATTTATATAAAGTTGTGTATTTATGTGTGGGTGTACATACTCACACACTCATATAAACTAATTTTTATGTGTGTGTATTTGTGTGTGTGTTTGTCTATATATTTGTATATATATAGACATATACCTAACATATATATACCCAATACACTTATATATACTTATGTCCATGAATGTGTATTTGTTTTTGTGTGTGTGCGTGTGAGTGTGTATTGGGTATACGTATGCACAATCATATATAACACATACATGTGTGTGTGTGTGTTGGATATACACACTCATATATATATATATATATAT
>JACERR010000220.1:52500-57287 GCA_016760335.1 Gastrodia elata
ATACACACACACACACAAACACGCACAAATATGTACAAATATCTATGTGTGTGTGTGTTTATGTCTGGGTATATATACTAACAACTGTATAGATAATATATATGAGTGTACACACAATTTATGTATTGTGTGTATGTTTATATTGAGTATACACTCACATAGAGATACACACACATACATATATGAGTGTGTGGACATATATATATATATATATATATATATATATATAACACATAAGTATGTATACCCATACACATATTATGTGTGTGTGTGTCACACACACTCACATATACTTATCTCTATGTGTGATATATAAATAACACACACATATGGAGATAAATATACACTCATATATATATATACACACACATACTCATATATGTCTATTCATGTGTGTCTCTGTGTTATTTATACATAATTATGAGTATATATATCTAATACACACACACATATGGACACAGACACACTCACATGTGTCTCTATATATATACACACACAACACACACACTCATATATACTACACACACATCTCTATGTATATGTGTTTATCACACCATATATATAGACACACACACATACATATAGAGATAAGTATATGTGTGTGTGCATACACACATATGAAGATAAGTATACCCAACACATAGAGATAAGTGTACATATTGACAACTATATATAGGTATATATGAGTGTATGTGTCTATAAGTATGTATATATAGAGATAGTGGGTATATATATAGACGCACAATTATATAGTTGTATGGATACAAACACACACACATACACACAAACACACAGTATATGTATGTATTGGTGTGTGTGTGTGTGTGTGTATGTTGGGTATACAAACTCGCACACACATAACATATGTGTTAGGTATATATGTATATATGGTTGTGTGTGTTTATATATATATATATATATATATATGTATATATATATATGGTTGTGAGAAAGTATACCCAACACACACACACACACACACACACAGATATATATATATATATATATGTATATATATATATATATATATATATATATATATATATATGTAATATATATATATATATATAGATATGTGAGTGTGTGTGTATTAGGTATACATATTGTGTGTATGTTGTCTATATATTCTCAATGTGTGTGTGTGTGTTTATGTGGGTTGGGTATGTATACTCACACACTCTTATATACTTATTTCTATGTGTGTACACATACTCATGCATTCTCGCATAAGCACACACTCACACAGATATATATATATATATATATACTCATAATATATATATATATATATATAGTATATATATAGATATATATATACTCACAACACACACACATACTCATATATACTTATCATTATGTGTGTGTGCGTGTATGTGTTCGGTATACATACTCACAACTATTTATAGACACACACACACATGGAGATTAGTATATATCTGTGTATGTGTCTCTGTGTGTATATATATATACTACTCAGAATCATATATTATATATATAAACACATGTGTGTGTGTTATATATATATGTATCTATATATATATATATCTATATATATATAGGTTTGTGAGTAGTATACCCAACACATAATAATATACATATACATGATATTTTTGTGGTTTGGGTATATAAAATCATAGCACACAAACACACAATATAAAATATACTAATCTTTATGTGTGTGTTTGTGTGTGTGTGTGTCTATATGTATATATATATATACTAATCTCTATGTGTGTGTGTGTTTGTGTGTGTGTGTGTGTGGGTTGGGTATATTTATATACAAATATAATGTGTGTGAGATAAGTGTATATGAGACACACATCTCTATGTGTTTGTGTGTGTGTGACTCTCTCTCTCTCTCTCTATATATATATATATACTTATACACACACAGATATATGGTTGTGAGTACATATACCCAACACACACACACACTCATAAACATTTAGGCAAATATTGGGTATACATACTTATAGAGATAAGTATATAATATAAAATATAAAGTATGTATGAGTGTGTGTGTGTGTGTTGCGTATACATACTCACAACCATATACATACACACATATATATGAGTTATATATATATATGAATGTGATATACATACTCACAATGGTATATATATAAATATATTTATAGGCACACACAGACACAAGCACAAACACGCACACATACATAAACACACACACACACACACACATGTATATATATATTAGTATATGTTTATATACTTATCTACATACACATAAATATTGGAATATATGTGCATGTATATATATATATATATATATATATATATGAGTGTGTGTGTGTCTGCTCAATATCTGCTAATACACACACATAATAACAATGGGTATAAGCATACATATCTTTATGTATGTATATATATATATATATATATATATATATATATACTTATCTCTATGTGTGTGTGTGTGTGTCACACACGCACTCATATATGGTTGTGAGTATATATACTTATACTTATCTCTATGTGTATGTTGAGCATGTATATATATATATATATAACATGTACGTATGTGTGCTTACATATTTATATACGATTATGAGTATGTACGTATATATCAACCGTATATATATATAGACACACACACACAAATGTATGTGTTTGTGTTTGTGTCTGTAAGTTGGGTGTGAGTATACATATATAGAGATAAGTATATATGAGTGTGTGAGATTAGTATATATATTTATGTGTGTGTGCCTATATATATATATATATATATATATATATATATATATATATATACATATACATAGAGATAAGTTTATATGAGTGTGTGTGGGTGTGTGTGTGTGTCTATATATATATGGTTGTAAGTATGTATATATATACAGTTGTGAGTATGTATACACAACACACACACACACGTACTCATATATATTTATCTCTATATGTGTAGCTATATATAGGCACACACAGACATACACACATACACACACATGGGTATATATATATATATATGTATATATTGTATGTGAGCATGTATACCCAACATGTGTGTGTGTGTGTCCATATATTTATATATGATTGTGAGTATGTATACACAACATACACACACACACAGTCATATATATTAATCTCTATGTGTGTGAGTATGTATAGCCAACACACACACATACACACACACACAAACACACACGTATGTGATATCATACACACCCAGATATATATATATATTATATATACCCAACACACGTACACACACTCACATATACATTCTCTATGTGTGTGTGTTTATTTATTTGACTATATATATAAACATATTTATAATTATATATATATATTATATATATATATATAGACACACACACATATGTGTTTATTGTGAGTATGTATATCTGGATTTTTATATACACATCTATTTATGTGTGATAACACATGTGTCTTTAGACATATTTATATACGATTGTGAGTGTGTATACCCAACACACACACACACACTCATATATACTAATCTCTATGTGTGTGTGTTTGTGTTCATTATATATACATATTCACAAACTTACAATTGTGTGTGCCTATATATATAGATTAGTATATATGAGTGTGTGTGGACACACACACACACATTCATATATTCTAAGCTCTATATGTGTGTATTTGTGTGTATTATGCATACAAACTCACAATCATATATATACACACACACACACATACACACACAAATACACACATAGAGATTAGTATATAACATACACACACACACACACAAACACACACACACACATTATAATACACAATCACACACAACACACATATAAACACATACACACACACACATAGAGATTTGTGAGTTATATACCCAACATGTAGGTTACATACACACAAACACACATAGAGATTATTATATGTGAGTGTGTGTCTGTATATTTATATACGGTTGTGTGTTTAGTTGTGGGGTATACATACTCACACACTCATATATACTAATCTCTATTTGTGTGTGTTTGTGTTTGTACGTCTATATATTTATATATATATTGACACATACTCAACCACACACACACACACACACTCATATATACTAATCTCCATTGTGTGTACATTTGTGTGTGTGTGTGTGGTATTGGTAATCATACTGATAATCATAAAATAAAACATATGTGTGTGTGTGTGTCTATGTGTGTTAGGTATACACTTCATGATATATATATATAGATACTATATATATATATATATATATATATATATATATATATATATTATATATAGACACACACTTAGAGATTTTATATTATCTCTATATGTGTGTGTAGTGTGTGTGTGTATGTATAATTATTAGTGTGTATACCCAACACATATAAATACACACACATAGAGATTAGTATATAACACACATGCACACACTCATCTGTACTAATTCTATGTATATATGTGTGTATAATAATAATATATATATATATGTATATATATATATCTGTGTGTGTGTATGTGTGTGCATTTATATATATACTAATCTTATGTATGGTGTTTGTATGTGGTTTGTGTGTCTATTTATATATTATACATATACTAGTGTGTGAATGTATATGTGTGTGTGTGTATGTGTTTATATATACTAATATCTATATGTATATGTCTATATATATACTAATCTCTATATGTATGTGTTTATATATATACTCACAACCATATAAGGATATATATATGAGTGTGTATACATATTATATACAATTAAGAGTATATATATACATAACACAGTGTGAGTCTATATATTATATATGGTTATGAGTATGCATGTTTATATATGGTTGTAAGTATGT
>JACERR010000221.1:5000-10000 GCA_016760335.1 Gastrodia elata
ATACATACATACATATAGAAATATATATAGACACACACATACACATAGAGATATGTTTATACATACATGTATAAAACACATACACGTGTGTGGGGGTCTGTATGCATGTATGTAGAGACACTCACACACAGAGATATATGCATGTATGTAGAGATATGTATGTGTTATCACATCACAGATATATATACATACATAAATTAAAATACATTGCGTGCATGTGTGTGTGTACATATATATTTTTATATATAGAGAAACACACACATAGAGATTAGTATATATGGATTTGGTTTACATACTCATAAGGTGTGTGTGTGTGTGTGTGTATTTCTCTATGTATAATACACTCATATATACTTATTTTTATGAGTGTGAGTATTTATACACACATACACACACTCTACGTGATAACACATACATAGAGATTAGTATATATGAGTGTGTGTGTGTGTGTAACACATACATTTACCCAAACACACTCATATACATACTTACACACACATACACACACACACACACACACACACACAACACATACACACATGTACACACACACACACACACGCACACTCATACGTATCTCTATGTATACAGACACACACTCATATGTATACCAATATCTATGTGTGTGTGAGTGTCTATGAGCATGTGTGTGTGTGGTGCGTGTGTGTGAGTGTGTGTGTGTGGAGTTCAAACATTTATATACAGTTGTGTGTGTATGTGAGTATGTATATTGGGTAAACATTCTCACCATATATATATATATATATATATATTTAAATGTTGAGACACACACCCACGCATAAACACACATATAAGGATTAGTATGTATGAGTGTTGTATGAGTGTTTGTCTATATATTTATATTAGTATACCTACTCAATCTTAATGTGTGTGTGTTTGTGTCTGTGTATGCCTATATATATATATGGTGTGACACACACACACACACACATTGAGATTAGTATATAACACGTGTGTTAGTGTGTTTGTGTATTTGCGTGTTAGTGTGTGTGTCTATACTAATCTCACAATCATATATATATATATATATATATATATATATATGATTGTGAGTATGTAAACGCAACACATAAGTGTGTGTGTGTGTTGGGTATACTTAATACAAACACACATGCATCGAGATTAGTATATATAACTGTGTGTGTGTCATTATATAATTTACAGGTGTGAGCATGTATACATATTTAATGTACATATAAATATATATATATATATATATATATATATATATATATATTTATTATATAGTTATGAGTATATATACCCATATATTTATATAAGAATACACACACACACACAGATATATATATATATATATATATATACATAGAGATTAGTATATATGAGTATGTGTGTGTATCTATATATATAGACTTATACACACACACACACTCACACATACACACGTGGAGATAAGTATATATGAGTGTGTATATATACCCATGTGCTTGTGTATGTGTGGAACACACAAACACAAACACATAGAGATTAGCATATATGAGTGGGTATACATACTAACAATCATATATAAATATCTAGACACACGTGTATGTGAGCACACAGAAAAGCACACACACATAGAGATTAGTATATATGAGTATGTGTGTATGTATGTGTCTATATATATATATATATATATATATATATATATATATATATATATATATATACACACACACACAGAGATTAATATGTATATACACACACTCATATATATTTGTGACACATCCACACTCTTATATATATGTTTGCACACATAGACACTTATATATACTTATCTCGATTTTTGTGTGTGTGTGTGTATGTGTGTGTGTGCATGTCTCTGTGTGCATGTATGTGTGTATTACACACACACGCACACACAGTCACTCACTCATATATATTAATTTCCATATAAGTGTATGTGTGTGTGTGATATATATATATACCAACACACACATACACTCATATATACTTATCTATAAATATTGAGTATACATACTCATATATAGAGATTATGTGTGAGAGACACACATAACACACACAGAGAGATAACACACACTCATATATGCTAATCTCAATATGAGTGGGTATACATACTCACAACCATATAAAAATATATAGACACACATGTATGTGTGCACACAAAAAGTACACACATAGAGATTAGTATATATGAGTGTGTGTGTGTGTGTGTGTCTATAAATATATATACACACACACATAAAGATTAGTATATATACACACACACTCATATATACTTGTGACACGTCTACACTCTGATATATATATTTGCACACACAAACACTTATATATACTAATATATATATTTATATTCATGTGTGTCTGTTTGTGTGTGTGTGCATATTTATGTGTGTGTGTATATGTGTGTCACACACACACACACACACAAGCACACATACTCATATATATTAATCCCTATATGTGTGTGTTTGTGTATGTGTGTGTGTCTAAATATATATATATATATATATAATATTTCTATGTGTGTGTATTAGTGTGTGTGTCTATATATTTATATATGAGTGTGAGACACACACACACACACATGTAGTGTTTGTGTTTATGTGTGTGTGTGTGTGTTGGGTATACATACGCACAACCATTTATAAATATATAGACACACATATGTATTTGTTATATATTCATATACATGCTCTATATATTTATCTATACGTGTGTGATAACACATACATGTGTGTGTCTATATATTTATATAAGGTTGTGAGTATATATATATATATATATATATTCATATATATATATATATATATATATATGCACATACTCATATATTCTTATCTCTATGTGTGTGTGTGTGTTTGTGTGTGCATGTTTATGTGTGTGGGTATATGTGTGTCACACACACACACACACACACACACAAGCACACACACTCATATATATTAAGCTCTATATGTGTGTGTTTGTGTATGTGTGTGTGTGTCTAAATATATATATATATATATATATATATATATGTATATATGTGTGTGTTTGTGTGTGTGCATGTTTATGTGTATGAGTGTGTGATATCTCTATGTGCGTGTATTAGTGTGTGTTTCTATATATTTATATATGAGTGTGAGACACACACACGCACATGTAGTGTTTGTGTTTATGTTTGTGTGTGTGTGTTGGGTATACATACGCACAACCATATATAAATATATAGACACACACATGTATTTGTTATATATTCATATACATGCTCTATATATTTATCTATACGTGTGTGATAACACATACTTGTGTGTGTGTATGAGTTCATATAGACTCACACGTATGTGTTATTTTTAATCAGTACCTATGTGTGTCTCTATTTGTGTTGGGTATACATACTCACAACTGTATGTATATATATATATATATATATATACATATATATATATATACATGTGTGTGTATATATATATATATATATATATATATATATATATAGATACACACACACTCACATATATATGAGTGTGTGTGTGTGTATACCAAATACACACACACACACACACACACAAACACACTCATATAAACTAATCTATATACCAACACATATAATATAGAGAGTATGTATATATAATCAAAATGAGTATGTATAAGCACCACACACGTATGTGTTATCACATAGACACATATATATTAGTATATAAATATCTAGACATATACATATATATGCTATATACATGTTTGTGTTATCACACACATATAGATATATATATATATATAGACATATGTGTTGGGTAACACATATGTCTATATAGACACACCAAATAAGTTTACTAATCTCTCACTCACACACACACACATGGAGATAGGTAACACATACATAAGTGTGTGTTATGTATATATACGGTTGTAATAGATAGACACATAAAACACACACACATACAAACTCTCACACACACATAAACACACATAAAAATGTGTTGCATAAATAGACTCATACACTCATATAGACTAATCTCTATGTGAGTGAGTGTGTCTGTGTTCAGCAGTTTGTGTGTGTGTGTGTATACCCAACTCACAATACGCACACTCAAACATACACACATATAATAATCTCTATGTACCCAACACACTGACATATAAGTATATGAGTGTGCGTGTGTTGGGTATACATACACACAAACTACTCAACACATACACACACACACAGTATAGAAATTAGTATATATGAGTGTGTGTGCGTATATATACGTTGTGACACACACACACACACGCAAACTCACACACATACAAACTCATATATACTTATCTCCATGTGTGTGTATCACACACACCGTATATCTATATATAATCACACATTCATGTATGCTAATCTTTATGTGTGTGTTTGTGTGTGTGTGTATTTCTACTTGTGTATACCCACACACACAAATACACACTCACACAAGTTATATGAGTGTGAGTATGTATACCCAACACAAATATATATAATCTTTATGTGTGTGTGTGTGTGAGTGTGTGAGTGTGTATGTGTCACAATGTATGTGTTATATAGACACACACACTCACACACACTATGTGTGTCTATATAACACGTACATTGTGAGTATGTATACACATCCATATGTGTGTGTGTGTATACCTAACATGCACTCACACACACACACACATTGTAGATATACACACACATAGAGATCAATTATATACTTGGATATATATACTCACAACTATATATATATACACACACACTCATATATATGCAGTTTTACATATATGTATGAGTGTGCATATGCACACACACATACATATCTGTGCTGGGTATATATACTAATCTTAATGTGTGTATGTGTGTGTGTTAGATATACATAGTCACACACACACATATGAGTATGTAATACACACACACTCATATATACATATTCACAACTGTATATAAATATATATATGAGTGTGTGTACCTGTATGTGTGTTATATAGAGATTAGTATACATAAGTGTGTGTATGTGTATGTGTGTGTGTATGTTGGGTATACATAC
>JACERR010000221.1:15000-17500 GCA_016760335.1 Gastrodia elata
CACACACACACACTCACACACACACACGTACTTATATATACTAATCTCTATGTGTGTGCATGTTTGTATGTGTGCGTGTGTGCGTGTGTGTATATGACATACATACACACACCCACACACACTCCTATATACTAACCTCTATGTGTGTGTATTTACATGTGATTATGTGTGTGTGTGTTAGGTATACATGCCCACAAACATATACTCATGTATGTAAATATACGGTTGTGAGCATATATACCCAACACACATACACACACACACACCCTCATATATACTAATCTCTATGTGTTTGTGTTGGTATTTGTGTGTATGTGTGTTTATATATTTATATATAGTTGTGAGTATGTATGCCCAATACACACACACACTCACACACTCACACACTCACATAGATATTAGTATATATGAGTGTGTGTGTGTGTGTATATATGTGTATGTGTCTATATATATAAGCACACACAGACACACATAAACAAGCACACATATATATACACATATATTTATACATACTCACAATCCTATATATATATATATATATAATATATACGTATACATATATTTATATATATGTGTGTGTGTGTTATGAGTGTGTGTGTGTGTGTGTATTTATGTGTGTATTTGTCTATTTATTTATATACAGTTGTGAGTATGTGTGTGTCTATGTGTTGGGTATATATGCTTACAACTGTATATAATTATATAGACAAACACATGTGAGTGTGTGTGTGTCCGTATATTTTCTATCTATATATGTATACCCAACACACACAGACAAATGCACACATGCACACACACACACACACACACTCATATATACTAATATCTATGTGTGTGTATGTTTGTATGTGTGTGCGTGTGCATGTGTGTATATGACACACACACACACCCACACACACTCATATATACTTATCTGTCTATGTGTGTTTATATGTGTGTGTTGGGTATACATACTCACAACCGTATATAAATATATAAACAAAAATACACTCATATATAGGCATAAAGATTAGTATATATGAGTAAGATATACATATACCCAACACACATACATACACACATAGAAATTAGTATATATGAGTGTATCTGTGTGTATATCTATATACTTATACACAGTTATGAGTGTGTATACCCAACACACACACACACGCACACACAACAAACACACACACACACCACACACATAGAGATTAGTATATATGAGTGTGTGCACACACACACACACACACAGATATATATATATATATAGCTGTGAGTGTATCTATATATTAAAACCCACACACATACACACACGTGTGCGTGTGTGTATCACAAACACACATACTCACACACACTTATAAATACTAATCTCCATCTATGTGTGTTTGTATGTGTTTGTGTGAGAATGTTTATATCTATATATAAACTCACACTATATAGGGACACACATGTATGTAGATGTTATCACACACACCTATATATATATATATACATGTATATAACACATATGTATGTGTTTATATATTTATATACAGACACTCATATATACTTAACTTCATGTGTGTGTGTGTTAGATATACATATTCACAATCGTACATTAATATATATACATTCTAATCCATGTATATACACACTCACACATGTAGGTATGCCTGTATATACATATGTCTGTGCATCCATGTAGAAACGTATATAAATGAGTGTGTGTGTGTGTGTGTTACACACACACATGCACACTCACATAGACATGCACACATTAGTACATATGTGTGAGTATTTATACCCAACACACACAAACAAAATATACACATACTCATATATATTAATCTCTATATGTGAGTATGAATACACAACACACACACGCATACATATGTGTTAATAGTATATATATATACTAACCTCTATGTGCTAATAGTATATATATATATATATATATATATATATATATACTACACACAACTTTATTTAAATATATATTAATCTCTATATGTATGTGTGTGTGTTTGTATGTATATACATACTCACAACTATATATAAATATATAAACACACACTTATATAAGATAGTATATATTTATATACGGTTGTGAGTATATCTACCCAATACACATACACACACTCATATATACTAATCTTTATGTGTGTGTGTATATAAATATATAGATACACACATCCATATATATATATACGATTGTGAATATAAATTTATAGACACACACACAAGCATCAGTATGTATACCCAATTGTGTATGAGTATGTATGCCCAACACACATTCACACACACTCACACACTTATATATATATATATATATATATATATATATATATATATATATATATATATATGTGTGTGTGTGTGTGTGTGTGTGTGGTTGTAAGATACTTATGTATGTGTGTTTGTGTGTGTGTGTTAGGTATACATGCCAACATACATACACACACACACACATAGAGAAAGTTTATATGAATATGTGAATATAGTGTATACTAAACTCTATGTGTGTGTGTTTGTGTTTGCCTAT
>JACERR010000221.1:35000-42500 GCA_016760335.1 Gastrodia elata
CAATCATATATATATGTATACAGTTGTGAGTATATATACCCAATATATAGACACACACACATCCATATATTTGTGTGTACTCATATATATATATAGATGCACACACACTCACACACATACCCAACACAAACACACAAACACACACACACACAAGCCACACACATATGTGTATGTATACCAAACACACCCACACACACACACTCATACATACTCACAACTGTTGGGTATACATACTCAAAATCATATATACATGTATACAGTTGTGAATATATATGCCCAATATATTGTCACACACACAAACACACATACACCTCCATATATGTGTGTACCCATATATATATATATAGACGCGCGCACACACACACACACATACCCAACCCAAATACACACACACACAACCCACGCACGTATGAGTATGGATACTCAAAACACCCACACCCACACACACACACACATAAACACACACACTCATACATTCTCACAACTGTTGGGTTTACATACTCACAATTGTATACACATGTATACGATTGTGAGTATACATACCCAATATATTGACACACACACACAGACACGCACTCACATCCATATATGTGTGTTTACTCATATATACATATATATATATATATATATATATATATATATATATATATAAACGCACACACACACACACATACCCAACACAAACACACACACACACACAACCCACACTCGTATGAGTATGTAAACCCAAAACACACACACACACATATGAGTGTGTGTCTGTATGCATTTTATATAGACACTCACACACACATAAACACACACACACACACACACACTCAATACACACATAAACTATATATATGAGAGTATATATACCCAACACACATAGAGATAAGTATATATGCACACACACACACACACACATATCTATACATATGAGTAATCACACATACATATGAGTGTGTGTGTGTGTGTGTGGTTGTAAGTATCTATACACACTCATGTATGTGTGTGTTGTATTAAGTATACATACTCATAACTATATATAAATATATAGACACACACACACACAGATATATAAACTTATCTCTATATGTAAGTATTTGTGCGTGTGTGTGTGTGTTGGGTACACACATATATATACATGGATGCACACAAACACACACACTTAAAGATAAGTATATTTGAGTGTGTGTGTGTCTACATATTATTTGTGGATGCCGTATAAAAATATACATAGACACACGTATGTGTTATATATATGTATATATAGATACACACACACACAAATGTGTGTGTGTACCTATGTGTCTTTATGTGTGAGAGTGTTGGGTATACGTATACACACACACAAATACATAAAGATACACAAACATACACACACACTCATATATGCTAATCTTTATGTGTGTGTTTATATAATATATATATATATATAGTATATATGAGTGTGTGTGTTTATGTGTTTGTGTGTATGTGTGTATGTATCTTTATATATACGATAGTGAGTATATATATATATATATATATATATATATATATATATATATATATATATATATATATATATATATATATGAATATATATATATATATATAAACATGTATATGTTATATACATATAGATACACACATACACACACATGTATACCCATACTCACAATCCTATGCATATACATATTTACAACACACACATACACATAGATATATATACTCACACACACACACACATACTCATATTTATACTAATCTCGGTGTTTATATATATAGAGACATACATAGAGATTAGAATGTATGAGTGAGTGTGTGTGTGAGTATATATATCTGTGTATGTGTGTGTGTGTTTGTGTTGTAAGTATGTATACCCATATTGTTGTGATTATGGGTGTACATGAGTGTGTGTGTGTGTGCCTATATACATACACACATAGCAATTAGTATATATTAGTGTGTTTGTGTGTGTGTGACTCATAAATACTAATCTTTTTATGTGTGTGTTTTTTTGTGTGTGGGTATCTCACACAATCTTATATTACACACACACATACAAAACACACATAAAGATTAGTATATATGAATGTGTGTTTTGGATATATACACATATATACATGCTCACAATTGTATATAAATCAGTTAGATCTATTAGATTAGTATATATAAGTGTGTGTGTGTGTGTATCTATATATTTATATACAGTTGTTAGTATGTATACATACTCACCATGTATATATATATATATATAGACACACACACCCACATTTATATCTATATATAGACTCACACACGTATGTTTATATATATATATATATACACATATTTATTTATACTTACGTGTGTTTCTATATATTGATATACGATTGTGTGTTTTAAATATTTATACTTATACTTATCTCTATGTGTGTGTGTGTCTCTATATGTGTGTATTAGTATGTGTGTGTGTTGAGTATTCATAACATATATTTATAGCACACACACAAAGACACATACAAATTAGTATATATGTGTGTGTGTGTGTTGGGTATACTTACTCACAACTGTATATAAATAACACATGGAGACACACATACACACACAAAGAAATTAATATGTATGTGTGTGTCTGTGTGTGTGTGTGCGTGCGTGTGTGCGTGTGTGTCTATATATATACATATGTGTTATCACACAACCGTATCTCTATGTGTGTGTGATAACACATATGTATACCTAACACACACACACACTCATATAAATACGTGGTAGTAAAGACATATATACATATGTGTGTGTGTATGTGTGTGTGTGTGTGTGCGCTAGGTTGTGAGTATATATATATGAGTGTGTGTGTGTATGTATGTGTGTATATGTTAGGTATACATATTCATATATACTTATCTCTCTAAATATATATATACTATTGCGTGTGTGTCTATATACCAATACCCAACACACACACACAAACACACACATAGATATTAGTTTATATTAGTGTATGTGTGTGTGTGTGTGTGTGTGTGTTGGGTATTAGAATATAGGCACAAATAGATACATACACACACACACTCATAAATACGAATCTCTATGTATGAGTGTGTCTATATATATGGATATATACTTATTATATGTGTGTGTGTGTTAGGTATACATACTCATAATTGTATATATACATGTATATAACACATACATATGTGCGTGTATATATTTGTATACAGTTGTGTGTATGTGTATATCCAACACACACACACACGTGCTCATATATACTAATCTCCATATGAGTATGCATACCCAACACACGGATTAGTAGATATATGAGTGTGTGACATAGGTGCAGTTAGAGATTAGTATATATGAATGTGTATGTGTATGTGTGTGTATGTTGAGTATACAAACATACACTCACACACATAGAGATTATATATATATATAACACATACGTGTGTGTATCTATATATTTATATACAGTTGAGTATGTATACACACACACTCACAAACACAAAAATATAAACACATAGAAATTATATAACACATACATGTGTGTGTCTATAAATTTAGATACGGTTGTGAGTAGGTATACCTTGCCCACACACATACACACTTATATAGCAAACACATCTATACTCGCAACATATATATATATATATATATAGGCACACACAGATAGATACACACACACACACCGTATATAAATAATCTCTATGTGTATGTCTTTGTGTGTGTGTGTCTATATATAAATACAGTTGTGAGTATGTATGCCCAATGTGAATATATAGACACACACTCATCACACACACAAACACATACTCATATATACTAATGTCTATGTGTGTATGTTTGTGTGTGTGTTGGGTGTGTGTGTGTTGGGTATACGTTCATAGCTGTATATATATATAGACACACGCACACACATGCAAACACACACACATGAAGATTATTTATATATGGTGTGTGTGTGTTTGTGTGTGCCTATATATTTACAGATATGAGTATATATGTGTGCTCATATACTAATCTCTATATGAGTGGGTGTATGTTTCTAAATACACACAAACAGAGGTGTATGTGTTATCTCAACTGTATAATATAATATACATACACAACTGTATAATCTCTATGTGTGTGTGACAATTATATATATGTGTATGTGTGTGTGTTTGTCTCTATGTTTGTGTATTTGTGTGTGTGTGTCTACATATATATATATATATATATATATATATATATATATAGTTATGAGTATGTGTACCAAACACACACACACACATACTCACAATCATATATAAATATATAAACACACACACGTATATGTTATACAAACACACACACACACACACATACTCACAACCGTATAAAAATATAAAGACATATGTATGTGTCCATATAATTATATACCATTATGAGTATGTATATCCAACACACACACACACATACAGACTCATATATACTAATCTCTATGTATATGTTATATATATATACATACTCACAATCATATATATATATATATATATATATATATATATAGACACGTGCACACACACATATGTATTTTCACACATACACAGATATATATGTCGTGTGTACGTGTGTGAAAACACATATGTGTGTGTCTATAATTTATATACTATTGTGAGTATATGAGTGTGTGTGTGTGTATGTGTGTGTTGGCTATACATACTCACAATCTTATATATATATATATATATATATATATATATATATAGATACACACACACACACACACTCACACACACACACATACTCATATATACTAATATCTATGTGTGAAATATCTGTGTGCGTGTGTTATCTTATTTATTATGTATATATGGTTGTATGTATATATATATATATATTTATACATACACACACATATTGAGATTTGTATATATGAGTGTAACACATATATGTGTGTGTCTATATATGTATATATAATTATGAGTATATATAACCAACACACTTACTCATATACACTAATATTTATGTGTGTGTATGTCTTATATATGAGTGTGTGTGTGTGCCTATATATATTTATATATGGTTGTGAGTATGTTTACCCAATGTGTGTCTCTATATATATATATTAATGTCTAGGTGTATGTGTTTGTGTGTGTATTTATATGTGTCTACATATTTATATTACACACACGTGTGTGTCTATATACAGATACTCATAACTATATATATATATATATATGGATATTATACATACGTGTGTGTATATATATTTATATATGATTCTAAGTTCCTATATATATATATATATATATATATATATTGATATATATCTATGTGTGTGTGTATATATATATATACAATTATGAGTATGTAAATATATATTTTTATATATGTATATATTTTAATCATAAACACACACACATACTCATATATACTATTGCAATGTGTGTGTATTTATCATATATAGTAATATCTATGTGTGTATGTTTGTGTATGTGTGTATGTGTATTTGTGTGTGTCCATATATATGGTTGTGAGTATGTATATCCAACATGCACGCACACACATATACTCATATAAGCTAATCTCTATGTTAATATATTTGTGTGAGTATGTATATATATCTATGTGCGTGTAAGTGTTTGTGTGTGTGTGTGTGTGAATTTCTCTCTCTCTCTATATATATATATATATATATATATATATATATATCTATGTGTGTGTGTGTATACTAATCTCTAGTGAGAGAGTGTGTGTGTGTGTGTGTGTGTGTGAGTGTGTATGTCTATATGCATGTATATACGTATATATATATATATATATATATATATATATATATATAAATTGAGACACACATATGAAGATAAGTATATATGATTGTGTTTGTATACGTGTGTGTCTGTTTGTGTGTGTGTGTGTGTGTCTGTGTCTGTGTGTGTGTCTATCTGGGTATACATACTCACACACAGACAATCATATATACTAATCTCTATGAGTGTGTGTATGTCTATATATATGAGTATGTACATGTGTAATTATATATATATATCTATATGCGTGTCTATATATTTATGTGTATATATCTATATATATATATATATACATATATCAATACACACACATATATATGTATACCAAATATACACACACGCACACTCATATATACTAATCTCTATGTAGGTGTGCCTCTCTCTCTGTATATATATATATATATATATATATATATATACTTATACTTATCTCTATGTGTCCGTGTGTCTATATACATGCATACAGACACATGCATATATACTAATATTTATATGCATTATTTTGTCCATATATAAATATATAGATGCACACACACATATGTGTTATCACGCACATATATATACTCATAATTGTATGTATATGTGTGTGTGTGTAGGTATACTAATCTCTATGTGTGTGCGTGTGTGAGTATGTATACCTATGTGACACACACATGTGTCTACACACTCATTATTCACATACACACACACACACACACACTCATATATAGTTATTTTTATGTGTGTGTTTGTGTGAGTGTGTTGTGTGTGCGTGTATATGTATGTGTGAGCATATATATATATACACAAACAAATACACACATACACACACATCTGTGTGTGTCTATATATTTATATATGGCTGTGAGTATGTATATAACAATATAGTGTGTCTATATATGAGTGTGTGTGGTGTAAGTGTGTGTGTGTGTGTCGATATATATATAGACACACACACACACACATAGATATAAGTATAAATGAGTGTGTGAGTGTCTGTGTGTATGTGTGTCACACACACACACCCATAAACACACGCGCACATAGAGATTAGTATATATGAGTGTGTGTGTGTGTGTGTGTGTCTACATATAAATTCTTGAGTGTGCGTGTGTGTGTATGTGTGTTGGGTATACATACTCACAATCCTATATATACATGAGTATACATGAGTTATATATAAATATGTATATGTAAATTTATAGACACACACATAAGTGTTATATATTAGTATACCCAGCATACACACACACACTCATATATACAAGTGTTTATGTGTCAATGTATGTGTCACTCATATATATGAGTATGTATACTTAACACACACACAGACACAAACTCATATATACATACATACTCACAAATATTAGTGTGTGTGTGTACACACACACACACACACACAAACACACATAACACGTGTGTGTGTGTGTCACATGGATGTGTTATATACACATATGTGTTATCACTCGCACAAACACACTCATATATACTAATCTCTATATGGTACACACTTCGCATAGAGATTAGTATATATGAGTGTACCGTTGTGTGTGTGTGTGCTCGTGTGTTGGGTATATATATAGACACACACACATACTTATACATATGTATGTCTTTGTGATTGTATAACACATACGTGCACACACACAGATTTATGTAATGCATATGTGGGTATCCATACGGTTGTGAGTATGGTATACCCAACATGCACACACACAGACCACACACACTCATATATACTAATCACTATGAGTGTGTGTGTGTTGGGTATACATACTCACAACCGTATATGTAGCCACAT
>JACERR010000222.1:0-25000 GCA_016760335.1 Gastrodia elata
AAACCTTACTGCACGCTGCAGCACCAAAAGCGCTACCGAGCACTGCAGCGCGAAAAGCGCGTCAACGCGATTCAGCGTGCTGCGGCGCCTAAAATTGCAAAATGTCTAAAATTTCTTAAAACTTCTCAGTTTTTGTTGAAATAGCCAAAATTTTACGGTTTTGGTATTTTAAGGTCCATAGGACCATAGCGGACCGAATTATATCAAATGTGAACCTATTATAGCCGTGCGCTAGAGCGCGAAAAGCGCTATCGCGCGCCTTCTCGCGAAAAGCGCTACCAAGCCCTGCAGCGCGAAAAGCGCTCCCGCGCGAAAAAACGCTACCACGCGAAAAGCGCTCCAACGCGATTCAGTGCGCTGCAGCGCCTGGAATTGCAAAATGCCTAGAATTTCTTAAAAATTGCGTAGTTTTGGTTGAAATAGCCATAATTTCATGGTTTTGGTATTTTAAGGTCCCTAGGACCCTAGTGGGACTGAATTATATTAAATGTGAACATACTTTAGCCGCGCGCTGCCGTGCAAAAGGTGCTCCCGTGCGCTGCCGCTCTAAAAGCGCTCCAGCGTAGTACCGCTCGAAAAGCACTCCAGCGTAATTCAGCGCACTGCAGCGCCTGAAAATGCAAAATGCCTATAATTTCTTAAAAACTACCCAGTTTTGGCGCGCTCTCGCGTGAATAGCGCTACCGCGCGCTGCCGCGCGAAAAGCACTACCGCGTGAAAATCGCTCCAGCGCGATGATGTGCTTGAAATTGCAAAATGCTTATAATTCTTAAAATTGCCCAGTTTTGGCTGAAATGGCTAAAATTTCACGGTTTTGGAATTTTAAGGTCCCTATGACCCTTGTGGGACAGAATTGTATCAAATATGAGCCTATTTTAGCCGTGCGTTGCTGCGCGAAAAGGGCTACCGTGCTCTACAACGCGAAAAGCACTGCCGCGCTATACAGCGCGAACAGCGCTCCAGCGCGCTTCAGCGCGCTGCAGTGACTGAAATTGCAAAATACCTAGAATCTCTTAAAAACTTCCCAGTTTTGGCTGAAATGACTAAAATATCACGGTTTTTGTATTTTAAGGTCCCTTGGACCCTAGTGGACCTGAATTATATTAAATGTGTTTTAGCCGCTAGCTGTCGCACAAAAAGCGCTCCTACGCGCTGCTGCGCGAAAAACGCTGCAGTGCCTGAAATTGAAAATGCTAAGAATTTCTTAAAAACTACTTAGTTTTGGCTGAAATGGCCAAAACTTCACGATTTTGGTATTTTAAGGTCCCTTGGACCCTAGTGAGACTAAATTATATCAAATGTGAAATAATTTTAGCCACGCGTTGCTGCGTAAAAAGCACTACCGTGCTCTGCAGTGCTAAAAGCGCTACCGCGCTATACAACGCGAAAAGTGCTCAAGCGCGATTCAGCGCGCTGCAGCACCTGAAATTACAAAATGCCTATACTTTCTTAAAAACTGCCCAATTTTGGCTGAAATGGCTAAAATTTCACGATTTATGTGTTTTAATGCCTGAATTATATCAAATGTGAACTTATTTTTGCCGCTAGCTGTCGCGCGAAAAGCTCTATCGCGCGCTACTGTGTGAAAAGCCATACCGCGCGCTGCAACACGAAAACCGCTCCTGCGCGCTGCCGCGCGACCAACGCTCCAGCGCGATTCAGCGCACTGCAGCACCTGAAATTACAAAATGCCAAGAATTTCTTAAAAACTACTTAGTTTTGGCTGAAATAACCAAAACTTCACGGTTTTGGTATTATAAGGTCCCTTGGACCCTAGTGGGACTAAATTATATCAAATGTGAACTTATTTTAGCTGCGCGCTGCCGCACTAAAAGCGCTACCGCGCGCTGTAGTGCAAAAAGCGCTATCGTACGAAAAATGCTCCTGCTCGATTCAGCGCGCTGCAGTGCCTGAAATTGCAAAGTGCATAGAATTTCTTAAAAACTACTCAGTTTTGGTTGAAATTGCCAAAATTTCACAATTTTGGAATTTTAAGGTCCCTGGGACCATAGTGGGACAAAATTATATCAAATGTGAACCTATTTTAGCCATGCGCTGCTGTGTAAAAAGTGCTACCATGCTTTGTAGCGCAAAAAGCGCTACCTCGCGTTGCCGGGCTGAAAAGCGCTTTAGCGCGATTCAGCGCGCTGCAGCGCCTGAAATTGCAAAATGCTTAGAATTTCTTAAAAACTGCCCAGTTTTGGCCGAAATTGCCAAAGTTTCACGATTTTGGTATTTTAAGGTCCCTTTGACCATAAGGGGATTGAATTATATCAAATGTCAACTTATTTTAGTCGCGCGCAGCCGCGCGAAAATCGCTACCACGCGCTGCCGAGCGAGAAGCGCTCCAGCGCGATTCAGTGCGCTGTAGCGCCTAAAATTGCAAAATGCCTAGAATTGCTTAAAAATTGCCCAGTTTTGGCTGAAATGGCCAAAATTTAACTGTTTTTGTATTTTAAGGTCTCTTGGACCCTAGTGGGGCTGAATTATATCAAATGTGAACCTGTTTTAGTCGCAAGCTGCCGCGTGAAAATCGCTCTCGTGCGCTGCCAAGCGAAAAGCGCTCCAGCGTGATTCAACGCGCTGTAGCGCCTGAAATTGCAAAATGCCTATAATTGATTAAAAACTGCCCAGTTTTGGCTGAAATGGCCAAAATTTAACAGTTTTTGTATTTTAAAGTCCCTTGGACCCTAGTGGGCCCGAATTATATTAAATGTGAACTCGTTTTAGTCGCTAGCTACCGCACGAAAAGCGCTCCTACGCGTTGTTGCACGAAAAACGCTGCAGCGCGATTCAGCGCCTGAAATTGAAAATGCCAAGAATTTCTTAAAAATTTCTTAGTTTTGGCTGATGAAATGGCTAAAACTTCATGATTTTAGTATTTTAAGGTCCCTGGGACCCTAGTGGGACTAGATTATATCAAATGTGAACTTATTTTAGCTGCGCGCTGCCGCGCGAAAAACACTCCGGTGCGATTCAGCGTACTACAGCGCCTGAAATTGCAAAATGCACAGAATTTCTTAAAACTGCCCAATTTTGGCTAAAATGACCAAAATTTCACGATTTTGGAATTTTTGGGTCCCGAGGACCATAGTGGGATATAATTATATCAAATATGAACCTATTTTAGCTGCGCGCTGCTGCGTAAAATTGCTATCATGCTCTACAACGCGAAAAGCGCTCCAACTCGATTCAGCGCGGTTCAGCGCTCAGCGCGCTGCAGCGGCTGAAATTGCAAAATGCATATAATTTTTTAAAAACTGCTAAGTTTTGACTAAAATGTCCAAAACTTCCCGGTTTTGGTATTTTAAGGTCTCTAGGACCTTATCGGACTGAATTATATCGAATGTGAACCTATTGTAGCCGCGCGCTAGACCGTGAAAGGCGCTACCAAGCACTGCAGCGCGAAAAGCACTCCAACGCGATTGAGCGAGCTGCGGCGCCTGAAATTGCAAAATGCATAGAATTTCTTAAAAACTTCCCAGTTTTGGATGAAATAGCCAAAATTTCACGGTTTTGATATTTTAAGGTCCCTAAGACCCTAGTGGGACTGAATTATATAAAATGTGAACTTATTTTAGCCGCGCGCGACTGCGCGAAAAGTGCTACCGCGCCCTGGAGCACGAAAAGCGCTACCGAGCACTGCAGCACGAAAAGCGCTACTGTGCGTTGCCGAACGAAAAGCGCTCCAACGCGATTCAGCGAGCTGCAGCGCCTGAAATTGCAAAATGCCTAGAATTTCTTAAAAATTGCCCATTTTTGACTGAAATAGCCAAAATTATACGGTTTTGGAATTTCAAGGTGCCTAGGATCATAGTGGGACATAATTATATCAAATGTGAACCTGTTCTAGCTGCACGCTGCTGCGTAAAAAGTACTACCGTGCTCTACAGCGTGAAAAGCGTTCCAGCGCGATTCAGCGCGGTGCAGCGCCTGAAATTGCAAAATGCCTAGAATTTGTTAAAAACTACCGAGTTTTGGCTGAAATTGCTAAAATTTCATGGTTTTGGTATTTTAAGGTCCCTGGACCCTAGTGGGAAAGAATTATATCAAATGTGAACCTATTTTAACTGCACACTGCCGCACAATGCAGTGCGAAAAGCTCTCCAATGCAATTCAGTGCGCTGTAGCGCCTGAAATTGTAAAATGCATAGAATTTCTTAAAAACTGTCCAGTTTTGACTGAAATGGCCAAAACTTTACGATTTTGGTATTTTAAGGTCACTAGGACCCTAGCAGACTGAATTATATCAAATGTGAACCTATTGTAGCTGCACGTTAGACCGCGAAAAAGTGCTACGTGCGCTGTGGCGCGAAAAGCGCTCCTGAGCACTGCAGCGCGAAAAGCGCTCCAACGCGATAAAGCGCGCTACGGCGCCTGAAATTGCAAATTGCCTAGAACTTTTTAAAAACATAAAAGTTTTGGTTGAAATAGCCAAAATTTCATGGTTTTGTTATTTTAAGGTCCTTAGGACCCTAGTGGGACTGAATTATGTCAAACGTTACGCGCCGCGGTGCAAAAAGCGCTACAGCGCGCTGCAACGCCTGAAATTGCAAAATGCTAAGATTTTCTTATAAACGGCTTAGTTTTGGCTGAAATGGCTAAAACTTCATGGTTTTGGGATTTTAAGGTCCCTTGGACCTTAGGGGGACTGAATTATACCAAATGTTAACTAATTTTAGCTGCGCACTGCCGCGCGAAAAGCATTACCACGCACTGCAGCGCAAAAATCGCTACAACGCGCTGCCGAGCAAAAAGCGCTCCAGCGCGATTCAGCGCGCTGCAGTGCCTGAAATTGCAAAATGCCTAGAATTTCTTAAAAACTACTCAGTTTTGACTGAAATTGCCAAAATTTAATTGTTTTTGTATTTTAAGGTCCCTTGGACCATAGTGGGGCTGAATTATATCAAATGTGAACCTGTTTTAGCCGCGAGCTGCGGCACGAAAAGTGCTATCGCGCACTGCAGCACCAAAAGCGCTACCGCCTGAAAAGCGTTCCAGCGCGATTCAGTGCGCTGCAGCGCCTAAAATTGCAAAATGCCAATATTTTTTTAAAAACTGCTTAGTTTTGGCTGAAATGGCTAAAACTTCACAGTTTTGGTATTTTAAGGTCCCTTTGATCATAGTGGGACATAATTATATCAAATGTGAACTTATTTTAGCTGCGCGCTCCTGCGCAAAAGCGCTCTTGTGCACTACCGCGCAAAAAACGCTCCAGCACGATTCAGCGCGCTGCAGCGCCTGAAATTACAAAATGCCAAGAATTTCTTAAAAACTACTTAGTTTTGGCTGAAATAGCCAAAACTTCACGATTTTGGTATTATAAGGTCCCTTGGACACAAGTTGGACTAAATTATATGAAATGTGAACTTATTTTAGGTGCGCGCTGCCGCACGAAAAATGCTTCGGCGCGATTCAGCGCGCTGCAACGCCTGAAATTGCAAAATGCATAAAATTTTTTAAAAACTGCTCAGTTTTGGTTGAAATGGCCAAAATTTCACAGTTTTGAAATTTTAAAGTCCCTAAGACCATAGTGGGACAGAATTATATCAAATGTGAACTTATTTTAGCCGCACGCTGCTGCGTAAGAAGTGCTATTGTGCTCTGCGACTCGAAAAGCACTGCCGCGCGAAAAGCGCTCCAGCACGATTCAACATGCTGCAGCGCCTGATATTGCAAAATATTTAGATTTTCTTAAAAACTGCCCAGTTTTCGCTGAAATTGCCAAAATTTCACAGTTTTGATATTTTAAGGTCCCTAGGACCCTAGTGGGAAAGAATTATACCAAATGTGAACCTATTTTAACTGTGCGCTGCCGCGCGAAAGGCGCTACCGGGCACTGCAGCGCGAAAAGTGCTCCCGCGCGCTGCCGCGCGAAAAGCGCTGCAGCGCCTGAAATTGAAAATGCCTAGAATTTCTTAAAAAATGCATAGTTTTGACTGAAATGGCCTAAACTTTACGATTTTGGTATTTTAAGGACCCTAGGACCTTAGCGGACCGAATTATATTATATGTGAACCTATTGTAGCCGCGCGCTAGAGCGCGAAAAGCGCTGCCGAGCACTGCAGCGCAAAAACTGCTCCATCGCGATTCAGCGCGCTGCAGCGGGACTGAATGGCTAAAACTTCATGGTTTTGGTATTCTAAGGTCCCTAGGACACTAGCGGGACTGAATTATATCAAATGTGAACCTATTGTAGCCGCGCGCTAGAGCGCAAAAAGCGCTCCCACAGGCTGCTGCGCCAAAAGCGCTACCGAGCACTATAGCGTGAAAAGCGCTCCCGCGCGAAAAGTGCTCCAGCGCGATTCAACGAGATGCAGCGCCTGAAATTATAAAATTCCTAGAATTTCTTAGAAACTGCCCAGTTTTGGCTGAAATAGCCAAACTTCACGGTTTTGGTATTTTAAGGTCCCAAAGACCCAAGCGGGACTGAATTATATCAAATGTGAACATATTTTAGCTGCCGCGCGAAAAGCGCCACTGCGTGCCACCGCGCGAAAAGCGCTCCAGTGCGATTCAGCGCGCCGCCGCTCGAAAAGTGCTCCATCGCGATTCAGCACACCACCGCTCGAAAAGCGCTCCAGCGCGATTCAGCCCGCTGCAGCGCCTGAAATCGCAAAATGCCTAAAATTTCTTAAAAACTGCCAGTATTGGCTTGAATGGCCAAAATTTCACGGTTTTGGTATTTTAAGGTCCCTTGGACCCTAGTGGGACTGAATTATATCAAATGTGTACCTATTTTAGCTGCGCGCCGCCGCGTCAACAACGCTCTCGCGCGCTGCAATGCCTGAAATTACAAAATACCAAGAATTTCTTAAAAACTATTTAATTTTGGCTGAAATGGCCAAAACTTCACAGTTTTGGGATTATAAGGTCCCTTGGACCCTAGTGGGACTAAATTATATCAAATATGAAATTATTTTAACAGCTTGCTACCGCGCGAAAAGCGCTTCCGCACACTGCAGCGTGAAAGCGCTCCCGCGCGAAAAACGCTCCGACGCGATTCAATGCGCTGCAGCGATTGAAATTGCAAAATGCATATAATTTCTTAAAAACTTGTTTGAAATGGCCAAAATTTCACGGTTTTTGAATTTAAAGATCCCTAGGACCATTGTGGGATAGAATTATATCAAATGTGAACTTATTTTAACCACGCACTGCTCCATAAAAAGTGCTACTGTGCTCTGCAACGCAAAAAGCGCTACCGCGCGCTATCGCGCGAAAAGCGCTCCAGCGCCTGAAATTGCAAAATGCCTAGAATTTCTTAAAGACTGCCCAGTTTTGGTTGAAATGGCCAAAATTTCACGGATTTTGAATTTAAAGATCCCTAGGACATTGTGGGACAGAATTATATCAAATGTGAACTTATTTTAGCTGCACGCTGCTCCGTAAAAAGTGCTACCGTGATGTGCAACGCAAAAAGCGCTACCGCGCGCTGTCGCGCGAAAAGCGCTCCAGCGCCTGAAATTACAAAATGCCTAGAATTTCTTAAAAACTGCCCAGTTTTTCTTGAAATTGCCAAAACTTCACGGTTTTAGTACTTTTAGGTCCCTAGAACCATAGCGAAAAGCGCTACCGCGCGCCGCTGCGCGAAAAGCGCTCCAACGCGATTCAACGTGCTGCAGTGCCTGAAATTACAAAATGCTTAGAATTTCTAAAAAATTGCCCAGTTTTGGCAGAATTTGTTAAAATTTAACGATTTTGGTATTTTAAGGTCCCTTAAACCCTAGGGGGGCTGAATCATATCAAATGTGAACTTATTTAGCCACGCGCTGCCGCACGAAAAGCGCTCCTGCGTGCTGCCGCTCGAAAAGTGCTCCAGCGCGATTCAGCCCGCTGCAGCGCCTGAAATTGCAAAATGCCTAAAATTTCTTAAAAACTGCCCAGTTCTGGCTGAAATAGCCAAAATTTCACGGTTTTGGTATTTTAAGCTCCCTAGGACCCTAGTGGAACTGAATTATATCAAATGTGAACTTATTTTAGCCGCGCGCTTGCGCTCGAATAGCGCTACCGCGCACTGCAGCATAAAAAGCGCTCTCGCAGCTGCCGCTCGAAAAGTGCTCTAGCGCAATTCTGCGCGCTGCAGCGTCTAAAATTGCAAAATGCATAGAATTTTTTAAAAACTGCCCAGTTTTGGCTTGAATGGCCAAAATTTGATGATTTTTATATTTTAAGGTCCCTTGAACTTTAGTGGGACTGAATTATATCAAATGTGAACTTGTTTTAGCCTCGAGATACCGCGCGAAAAGTACTATCCTGTGCTGACACTTAAAAAGCGCTCCAACGCGATTTAGCGCGCTGCAGCACCTAAAATTGTAAAATGCCTATAATTTCTAAGAAATTGCCCTGTTTTGGCTAAAATTGTCAAAACTTCACGGTTTTGGTATTTTAAGGTCCCAAAGACCCTAATGGAACCGAATTATATCAAATGTGAACTTATTTTAGTCATGCGCTGCCACGCGAAAAGCGCTCAAGCGCGATTCAGCGCGCTGCAGCTCCTGAAATTGCAAAATGCCTAGAATTTCTTAAAAACTGCCCAGTTTTAGCTTTAATGGTCAAAATTTCACGATTTTGGTATTTAAGGGTCCCTTGGACCATAGTGGAACTGAATTATATCAAATATGAACCTATTTTAGCATCGCATCGCCGCGCAAAAAGCACTACCGTGCTGCAGCGCGAAAAGTGCTCCCACGCGCTGCCGCTCAAAAAGTGCTCCTACGCGAAAAGTGCTATCGCGCGCTACCGAGCGAAAGGCCATACCGTGCGCTGCAGCGCAAAAAGCGTTCCTGCGCACTGCGCGCGAAAAACGCACCAACGCGATTCAGCGCGCTGCAGTGCCTGAAATTACAAAATGCCAATAATTTCTTAATACTATTTAGTTTTGTCTGAAATTGCCAGAACTTCATGGTTTTGGGATTATTAAGTCCCTTGGACCCTAGTGGGACTAAATTATATCAAACTTGAACTTATTTTAACTGCTTGCTGCCGCACGAAAAGCGCTATCGCGCACTGCAGGGCGAAAAGCGTTCTAGCGCGCTGCCGCGCGAAAAATGCTCCGATGCGATCCAGTGCGCTGCAGCGCCTGAAACTGCAAAATGCATAGAATTTGTTAAAAACTGCCCAGTTTTTACTGAAATGGCCAAAATTTCACGGTTTTGGAATTTAAAGATCCCTAGAACCATAGTGGGACAGAATTATATCAAATGTGAACTTATTTTAGCTGCGCGCTGCTGCATAAAAAGTGCTACCGTGTTCTGCAGCGCAAAAAGCGCTACCACGCGCTGCCGCGCGAAAGGCGCTCCAGCGCGATTCATTGCTTGAGATTGCAAAATACCTAGAATTCTTCAAAACTGCCCAATTTTTCCTGAAATTGCCAAAACTTCACGGTTTTGGTAGTTTAACGTCCCTAGGACCATAGCGGACTGAATTATATCAAATGTGAACCAATTGTAGCCGCGCGCTAGAGCGCGAAAAGCGCTATCGAGCATTGCAGCGCGAAAAGTGCTCTAACGCGATTCAACGCGCTGCAACGCCTGAAATTACAAAATACTTAGAATCTCTTAAAAATTACCCAGTTTTGGCTGAATTTGTTAAAATTTCACGATTTTGGTATTTTAAGGTCCCTTAAACCATCGGGGGGTTGAATTATATCAAATGTAAACTTATTTTAGCCGCACGCTGCCGCGCGAAAAGCGCTCCCGCGTGCCGCCGTGCAAGAAACGCTACCCCGCGCCGTTGCACGAAAAGTTCTCCCTCGTGCTGCCGCTCGAAAAGCGCTCCAGCGCGATTCAGCGCGCTCTAGCGCCTGAAATTGCAAAATGCCTAAAATTTCTTAAAAACTAACCAGTTTTAGCTGAAATAGCCAAAATTTCACTGTTTTGGAATTTTAAACTCCCTAGGACCCTAGTGGGATTGAATTTTATCAAATGTGAACTTATTTTAGCCGTGCGCTGGCGCTCGAAAAGCGCTACCGTGCGCTGCAGCACAAAAAGCGCTCTCGCAAGCTGCCGCTTGAAAAGCGCTCTAGCGCGATTCTGCGCGCTGTAGCGTCTGAAATTGCAAAATGCCCAGAATTTCTTAAAAACTGCCCAATTTTGGCTGAAATGGCTAAAATTTGATGATTTTTGTATTTTAAAGTCCCTTGGACTTTAGTGGGACTGAATTTTATCAAATGTGAACTTGTTTTATCCACGAGTTGCGGCACAAAAAGCGCTATCCCGCATTGCCACGTGAAAAGCCATACCGCGCACTATAGCTCGAAATGCGCTCCAGCGCGATTCAGCGCGCTGCAGCGCCTAAATTTGAAAAATGTAAAGAATTTCTTAGAAACTGCCCAGTTTTGGCTGAAATGGCGAAACCTTCACGGTTTTAGTATTTTAAGGTCCCAAAGACCCTTGTGGAACTGAATTATATCAAACATGAACTTATTTTAGCCGTGCGCTCCCGCGCGCCGCCACGCGAAAAGCGCAACTGCGCCCTGCAGCGCGAAAATCGCTAACGCGCGCTGCCGCGCGAAAAGGCTCTAGCGCGATTCAGCACGCTCAAGCGCCTGAAATTGCAAAATGCCTAGAATTTCTTAAAAACTGTCCAGTTTTGGCTTTAATGGCCAAAATTTCACCGTTTTGGTATTTTAAGGTCCTTTGGACACTAGTGGGACTGAATTATATCAAATATGAATCTATTTTAGCCGCGCGTCGCCGCGCGAAAGGCACACCATGCTGCAGCGTGAAAAGTGCTCCCACACGCGGCCGCTCAAAAAGTGCTCCAACGCGAAAGGTGCTATAGCGCGTTACCGCGCGCTGCAGCACAAAAACGCTCCTATGCACTATCGCGCGAAAAACGCTCCAGCGCGATTCTGCGCGCTTCAAGGCCTGAAATTGCAAAATGCCAAGAATTTCTTAAAAATTATTTAGTTTTGGCTGAAATGGCCAAAACTTCACGGTTTTGGGATTATAAGGTCCCTTGGACCCTAGTGGACTAAATTATATCAAATATGAACTTTTTTTAACTGCTTGCTGCCGCGCGAAAAGCACTACCGCGCACTGCCATGCGAAAAGCGCTCCCGTGCGAAAAACGCTCCGACCCGATTCAGCGCGCTGCAGCGCCTGAAATTGCAAAATGCATAGAATTTCTTAAAAGCTGCCCAGTTTTGGCTGAAATTGCCAAAATTTTATGATTTTGGAATTTAAAGATCCATAGGACCATATTGGGACAGAATTATATCAAATGTGAACTTATTTTAGCCGTGCGCTGCTGCGTGAAAAGTGCTACTGTGCTCCGCAGCGCAAAAAGCACTGCTGCGCGAAAATCGCTCCAGCGCGATTCAGCGCGCTGCTGCGCCTGAAATAGTAAAATGCCTTGAATTTTTGAAAAACTGCCTAGTTTTTCCTGAAATTGCCAAAAGTTCACGGTTTTGGTACTTTAAGGTCCTTAGGACCATAGCGAACTGAATTATATCAAATGTGAACCTATTGTTGCCGCGCGCTAGAGCGCAAAAAGCGCTACCGCGCGCTGCCGCACGAAAAGCGCTACTGAGCACTGCAGCGCGAAAAACGCTCCTGCGCGAAAAGTGCTATAGCGCGATTCATCGCGCTGGAGCACCAAAAATTGCAAAATGCCAAGAATTTCTTAGAAATTGCCCAGTTTTCGCTGAAATGGCCAAAACTTCATGGTTTTGGTATTTTAAGGTCCCAAAGACCCAAGTGGAATTGAATTATATCAAATGTGAACTTAGTTTAGCCGTGCGAAAAGCGCTACCGTGCGCTGCCACGCGAAAAGCGCTCCCGCGCGAAAAACGCTCCGACTCGATTCAGCGCGCTGCAGCGCCTGAAATTGCAAAATGCATAGAATTTTTTAAAAGCTGCCCAGTTTTGGCTGAAATTGCCAAAATATTATGATTTTGGAATATAAAGATCCATAGGACCATATTGGGACATAATTATATCAAATGTGAACTTATTTTAGCCGCGCGCTGCTGCGTGAAAAGTGCTACTGTGCTCTGCAGCGCAAAAAGCGCTGCTGCCCGAAAATCGCTCCAGCGCGATTCAGCGCGCTGCAGCGCCTGAAATTGTAAAATGCCTAGAATTTTTGAAAAACAGCCTAGTTTTTCCTGAAATTGCCAAAAGTTCACGGTTTTGGTACTTTAAGGTCCTTAGGACCATAGCGAACTGAATTATATCAAATGTGAACCTATTGTTGCCACGCGCTAGAGCGCAAAAAGCGCTACCGCGCGCTGCCGCACGAAAAGCGCTACTGAGCACTGCAGCGCAAAAAACGCTCCCGCGCGAAAAGTGCTATAGCACGATTCATCGCGCTGGAGCGCCTAAAATTGCAAAATGCCAAGAATTTCTTAGAAACTGCCCAGTTTTCGCTGAAATGGCCAAAACTTCATGGTTTTGGTATTTTAAGGTCCCAAAGACCCAAGTAGAATTGAATTATATCAACTGTGAACTTAATTTAGCCGTGCATTGCCTGCGCGAAAAGCGCTACCGTGCGCTGCCACGTGAAAAGCGCTCCCGTGTACTACAGCGCAAACATCGATACTGTGCGCTGCCGTGCAAAAAGCGTTCCAGCGCAATTCAGCGCGCTGCAATGCCTGAAATTGCAAAATGCCTAGAATTTCTTAAAAACTGCCCAGTTTTGGCTTTAATGGCCAAAATTTCCCAGTTTTGGTATTTTAAGGTCCCTTGGACCCTAGTGGGACTGAATTATATCAAATATGAACCTATTTTAGCGGCGCGCTAGAGCGCAAAAAGCGATACCACGCGCCGCCACGTGAAAAGCGCTACCGAGCACTACCGCGCGAAACGCGCTACTGCGCATTAGCGCGCGAAAAGCGCTCCAGCGCGATTCGGCACGCTGCAGCGCCTGAAATTGCAAAATGTCTACAATTTCTTAAAAATTGCCCAGTTTTGACTAAAATGGCCAAAATTTCACGGTTTTGGTATTTTAAAGTCCCTAGAACCATAATAGGACATAATTATATCGAATGTGAACCTATTTTAGCTGCACTGGAGCGCGAAAGGCGATACTGCGCGCTGCAGCGCGAAAAGCGCTCCCGCGCAAAAAGCGAGCCAGCGCGATTCAGCGCGCTGCAGCGCCTGAAATTGCAAAATGCCTATAATTTTTTAAAAACTACCCAGTTTTGACTAAAAAGGCCAAAACTTCATGGTTTTTGTATTTTAAGGTCCATTGGACCCTAGTGCGCCTGAATTATATCAAATGTGAACTTGTTTTAGAGCAAGCTACCGCGCGAAAAGCGCTATCGCACGCTGCCGCGCGAAAAGCCAACCCGCGCGATGCAGCGCGAAAAGCGCTCCAGTGTGATTCATCGTGCTGTAACGCCTTAATTTGCAAAATGCCAAGAATTTCTTAAAAACTACTTAGTTTTAGCTAAAATGGCCAAAACTTCATGGTTTTGGTATTTAAAGTCCCTCAGACACTAGTGGGACGGAATTATATCAAATGTGAACCTATTTTAGCCGCGCGCTGCTACGCTAAAAGCGCTCTAGCGCGATTCAGCACGTTGCAGCGCTTTAGATTGCAAAATGCATAGAATTTCTTAAAAACTGCCCATTTTTGGCTAAAATGGCCAAAACTTCACGATTTTGGTATTTTAAGGTTCCTAGGACCCTAGCGTACTGAATTATATGAAATGTGAACATATTGTAGCTGCACGCTAGAGCGCGAAAAGTGCTACCGCGCGCTATCGCGCGAAAAGCGCTCCAACACGATTCAGCGTGCTGCAGTGCCTGAAAATGCAAAATGCCAATAATTTTTTAAGAACTGCTTAATTTTGGCTGAAATAGCGAAAACTTCACGATTTTAGCATTTTAAGGTCCCTAGGACCCGAGTGGGACAGAATTATATCAAATGCAAACCTATTTTAGCCACGCACTGCAGCTGCGAAAAGCACTGCAGCGCGAAAAGCACTCCCGTGCGAAAAGCGCTATCGCGCGCTGCCACGCGAAAAGCCATAATGCGCGCTGCAGCGCGAAAAGCGCTCCTGCGCGCTGTCGTGCGCATAGAGCCTGAAATTGCAAAATGCTTAGAATTTTTTAAAAAACTGCCCAGTTTTGGCTGAAATGGCCAAAATTTCATAGTTTTCGAATTTTAAGTTCCCTAGGACCCTAGTGGGACAGAATTATACAAATGTGAACCTATTTTAGCCACACGCTGCTGCGTAAAAAGCGCTACCGCGATCTGCAGCGAGAAAAGCACTACCGTGCGAAAAGCGCTCTAGCGCGCTGCAGCGCCTAAAATTGTGATTTGCCTAGCATTTCTTATATGCAAAATGCCTACAATTTCTTAAAAACCGCCCACTTTTGATTGAAATGGCCAAAATTCACAGTTTTAGTATTTTAAGGTCCCTAAGACATAGTGTACTGAATTATATCAAATGTGAACCTATTGCAGCCGCGCGCTACAGCGCGAAAAGTGCTACCGCGCACTGCAGTGCCTTGAAATTGGAAAATGCCTAGAATTTTTTAAAAATAGCCCAATCTTGACTGAAATGGCCAAAATTTCACGATTTTGGTATTTTAAGGTCCCTAGGACCCTAGTGGGACATAATTATATCAAATGTGAACCTATTTTAATCGTGCATTGGAACGCGAAAAGCGATACCGCGTGTTACCGCGCGAAAAGCGTTACAGTGCGCTGCCGCGCGAAAAGCGCTACTGCGTGCTGCTGCTCAAAAAGTGCTCCAGCGCGATTCAGCGCACTGCAGCGCCTGAAATTGCAAAATGCCTAGAATTTCTTAAAAATTGCCCTGTTTTGGCTGAAATGACCAAAATTTCACAGTTTTTGTATTTCAAGGTCCCTAGGACCCTAGTGGGACATAATTCTAGCATGAAAAGTGCTCTAGCGCAATTCCGGGTGCTGCAGCGCCTAAAATTGCAAAATGCCAATAATTTCTTAAAAACTGCTTAGTTTTGGCTGAAATGGCTTAAACTTCACGGTTTTAGAATTTTAAGGTCCCTAAGACCCTAATGGGACAGAATTATATCAAATGTGAACCTATTTTAGCCGCGAGCTACCGCGCAAAAAGCGCTATAGCGCGCTGCAGCACGAGAAGCGCTACAGCGAGCTGCCATGCGAAAAGCGCTCTGCAGTGCATGAAATTGCAAAATTCTTAGAATTTCTTAAGAATCGCCTAGTTTTGGCTGAAATGGCTTAAACTTCACGGTTTTGGTATTTTAAGATGCCTAGGACCCTAGTGGGACAGAATTATATCAAATGTGAACCTATTTTAGCTGCGCGCTGTAGCGTGAAAAGCACTACCGCGAGGTGCCGCGCAAAAAGCACTCCAGTGCGATTCAGCGGGCTCCAGCGCCTGAAATTACAAAATACCTAGAATTTCTTAAAAACTACCCAGTTTTCACTGAAATGGCCAAAATTTCACAGTTTTGGTATTTTACTAATGTGACAAAATTATATCAAATGTGAACCTATTTTAGTCGCGTAATGGAGCGCTAAAAGCGATACCGCGGGCTGCCGTGCATAAAGCGCTACTGAGCACTGCAACGAAAAAAGCACTACTGTGCGTTGTCGCACGAAAAGCGCTGCAGCACGATTCAGTGCGCTGCAGTGCCTGAAATTGCAAAGTGCCTAGAATTCCTTAAAAACTGCACAGTTTTGGCTGAAATGGCTAAAATGTCACAATTTTGGAATTTTAAGTTCCTTAGGACCCGAGTGGGACAGAATTATATCAAATGTGAACCTATTTTAGCTGCGTTCTGTTGCGCGAAAAGTGCTGCGGCGCGCTACCGCGTGAAAAGTGCTACTGCGAGCTACCACGCGAAAAGCGATCCAGCGTGATTCAGCGCGCTGCAGCGCCTGAAATTCCAGAATGCTTATAATTTCTTAAAAGCTGCCCAATTTTGGCTGAAATGGCTAAAACTTTACGGTTTTGGTATTTTAAGGTGCCTAGGACTCTAGTGGTACAGAACTATATTAAATGTGAACCTAATTTAGCTGCGCGCTATTGCGCAAAAAGCGCTTCAGTGCTATTTAACGTGCTGCAACGCCTGAAATTGCAAAATACCTAGAATTTTTTAAAAACTCCCCAATTTTGACTGAAATGGCCAAAATTTCATGATTATATATATATATATATATATATATATATATATATATATATATAAGTGTATGTGTGTGTAAGTGTATGATGTGTGTGTGTGGTATACCCAACACACACGCACACACACAACTGTATATAAGTATATATATATATATATATATATATATATAGACACACACATAACACACCATATATGGTTGTGAGTATGCTCATCTATACATACTCATTATGTGTGTGTTTATGTGTGTTAACACACATATATAGATTAGTATATTTGAATGTGTGCATATGTACGTATGTGTATGTTGGGTATAGATGAGTGTGTATCTATATATTTATATATGATTGTGAGTTATGTATACCCAATACATACACACACACATGTGTGTGTGTTAGGTACGCACACTCAATGTGTGTGTGTGTTTGTGAGTGTGTGTGTGTGTACGTGTGTGTTATGTGTGATATATATAAGTGTGTGCATACTCATAACCATTGTGTGTGTGTGTGTATTGGGTTTACATTCACATACACACACTCATATATACACAGACACACTCACAAACACACTCCAAGAGTATATATGGGTATGTGTGTGTCTTACTAATCTCCAAGTGTATATATTTGTGTATCTATGCACACATGTATATGTGTATCTATACTAATCTCTGTGTCTATATAAATAATTATCTCTATATATGAACCCTCATATATATACTAATCCATGTGTGTGTATGTATATATATTTATATAAAGACACACTCTTAAATTAATAGACACACACTCATCACACCAAAACACACGTATGTGTTATCCTATACACACACTCGTGTGTGCATGTGTGTGTGTGTGTGTGTTTGTGTGGGTATACATAGTATATAGGCAACATAGGTTGTGAGAACCCATACGTGTGTAGAATATATACATACTCACAACTCATATATGAGTGGATATTTAAGTGTGTGTGCATGTGTTTGTGTGTGTGTGTGTACACACATAGAGATAAGTATATATACCCAGATATATATATATATATATATATATATACACACACACTATTTTGTGTGTGTGTGCATGTCTATCTATATATTTATATACATACTGTGTGTGAGTATTATCACAACCGTATACATGAGTGTGTGTGTTTGTGTGTGCGTGTTATATGCATAGACAGATATGTGTGTGTGTGTGCACACATTCATATATGTGTGTTATGGGTATGTGTTTGACACAACACACAACACACACACACACACACACACACACACACACACACACACACACACAAATATTGGTATATATTTATATACGGTCTATACACATACACACACATACCCACATAGAGATAAGTATATATGAGTGTGTGTGTGTGTGTGTGTTTTGGGTATACTTATACTTATCTCTATATATGTGTGTGTGTCTATAAATATATATACACACACACATATACAACCCAATATATTTAAAATTATACTTATCTCTATGTGTGTATGTATATGTACACACACACCCACACACACACACAAACACACACACATACACATAGAGATAAGTATATATAAGTGTAAGAGATCAGTATATATGTATCTATATATATTTATATACGGCTATGAGTAAATATAAAAATATATATGTGTGTGTGATAACACATACATGAGTGTGAGTAAGTATACTTAACACACACACACAAACACATGTGTGTATACATGTATATAACATATATGTGTGTGTGTGTGTCTATCTATATATTTATTTACATACTGTGTGTATGTGTTATCCTAACTGTATGCATGAGTGTGTGTATTTGTGTGTGTGTGTGTGTGTTATATGCATAGACAGACATGTGTGTGTGTGTGTGTGCACACATTCCTATATGTGTGTTATGGGTATGTGTATGACACAACACACAACACACACACACACACAAATATTGGTATATATTTATATACGGTCTATACACATACACAGTGTAACAACCCTAGATTGTTACCCTAGCTAAAACTAGATTAATTAAGCTAAACCAAGGTTTGTTGATTCCATTGGATTCAATGGGTCATTTAAACCTAAACCTAGAAGTGTGAAATCCCTCGGAGCTAAATTGGAAAATTTGGTATTTTTTTTTTGGCTATTTTTAAGCCCTGAAAAATACCTAAATTATTTTGATCTCCAAATTGAAATCTGATTTCATTTTTGAATTCCTCATACCTTAATTAGATAAGGGTGAATTTTTGGGAATTTTTGGAGCTCATTTGATCCTAAATTAGATTTGGAAAATTTAAGATAATTATATATTATTTAATTGGATTTATTTAGATTAAAAATAATTTTTATTAAATAAATAAACCCGCAATTTGTTGTCGAGACCATGGCAGATCCACTGCGGGTCCCGACAGAGGCGCACGCATTTCGGCCACTCGATGTGTAAGCACGCATCTTAGTGCGCTAGATCCAACGACCCTCATACCGCGTGCCGTGATTAAATCCTAACCGCCCGATAGGCAGATTAAATCGGACACCCGAGATCCTCTCCGCGGTTTCGTTAATCAGGGACCGCATCAGATCGTCTATCACCAACGGCTTAGCGGATCAAATGGGGAGACGTGTCCGAGCACTATGGATCATCTTCCTCACCTCGCCAGTCTGTGCCTGGTCCCCCCGATAGCTAGGATCCTTCCTATCACGTGGCAGTACGAGAAATTCACCGAATTTCTTCTTCTGCCCTCGGTGCGTTCGTCTGGCCGGCTGCCTTCTCCCCAAATTGCGTTTAGCCGTTGGCCCGAGCCAATCCCTTTGGCCCGAGCCTTCTCCCCATTGCCATGCCTTGGACACCACCCCCAGAGCTCCCCTTGGCCTATAAAAACCTCCGGAAGATCACAGTGAGCCCCTTTGCTCACTGTGAACCCTAAATTTCTCCAATTGAAGCCTCTGGTGCTCCCGTCTTCCTCGGCGAATCCCGGTATTTTTTGAAGTGTGAACCACTGATAGAGGGCTAGTCTGGTGTTCAAACTCCTTGGAAAGCTTCGTCTGACCTGCAAGAAGCTTAGGAGCGTCTCAATTTCCCTCGGCTTAGCCTACAACCCTGACTTGAGGTACAGCTTCCCCCATTGAATTTTTCTGAAGCTCCTTTCCATTCCTATCTATTGAATGAGCTCTGAATGTCGTCTAAGCAACCTTAGCCACCTAGGAAACCTAATGTGTTTTTCACTTGGGGCTAAGCTAGCTCGAATCGATTGTATCGATCGATTGAGCTAGCGGCCGAAGCCAATGGCTGAGTCCGACCAAGGACCAAGCGATTGGCTGCACCCCAGGTTAAGATAGGTTGGGGGTTCGATGCGTCTTGGCTCCTTAAACGTGTAGGGAATGAACCCTGGTCGAATCGAGGCCTCTGTGAGTAGAATTTATTCCTCACAGTCGGCCTGAGATGTCTTAAGGAAGGACGTCTCGGGTGAGCAGCACCCCATCGATCCAGAGGGATCCAGATGGGGGTTCTTGGTCCAATTGACACGTTTTGACTCAAGGATCGTGTAGGGATCGATTTGAGCCCTTGCAGTCGCCGGAGCGCCGAGAATTTCAGCGTTGAAATTCGCCGAGCTCGGGACCCGTCGAGAGGAAGAAGACGAAGTCACGGGTCCGCGTCGGGTCGGTCTCTGACCCGCGCGGTCCTGATTTTGGGCTGTGGTTAATTAAATAATTATTGGATTGTATTTTTAATGGTTACAAATTTAATTAATTTAATCCTATGATTCTAATTTAAATAAAAATACAGATTAAATTACTTGAATAAATTTAGTTATATAAATCCAAATGGTATGATCCAATATACCATTTGAATTAGAAAAATTCAAGGAATCTGAATATAAAATAAAATCTCAGATCTAATGGTTGGATTTAAAAATATTTGCCAAACCTTCTCTATTCTTAAATAAATCATCTAAAATCATTTAGTTGTCCAATTAATGAGATTAAGGACTCTGATCGCTCCCTGTACCCTAAGGAACAATTTCAGACCCTTAAAATTAATTTTGGATAATTAATTTTCTTAATCACTCCTTAATCACCCTAATCAAGGATTAGTGACTTAAGCCTTAATTAAGCCTCTAAATTGGGTGGGGATTGTTCCTAATATCATATTAAGTCTATTAGAACCTAAGGGTAAGGTTGGATTGCCCTAGAATGCCTTAATATCACTAATCACCCTAAGTTACTTAATTAAGTGATTAGTGCTAATTAAGATCATTTAGGTCATCAAAACATAAATTAAGGGTGTTTATCATTTCATTGAGTATTATGAAACACATTAAAATAGATTAGAACTAATTTGGGTAATTAAACCCTAAAATCCCAATTTTAGCCTTAAGAGGGGCATTTTGGTCATTTTGACCAAAATGTGATTAAGTGTTCTTTAAGGATTGAAAATTTCAGTAAGCTAATATAAGGTAGATTGGAAATGTTCTTTGAAATCTTAGAATAATAATAGTGCTAATGTGATCTTTAATCCAAGAAATCTTCACTAAATCCTTAATTAAAATACTTAGATCTTAAGTATTCCTTATAAATGTCCTTTGGCCTTAATCGTTGAATCTAATTAGATAATTAAGCATCACATTAATAAGTTCAGTTAAGATAACTTAAGAATTAAGTGTTAAAAGAAAGTAATTGGAAATGTCTAAGTAAAACCTTAGCTTAAGATCTAAAGTGATCAAAACTCAGACCCTTAGATCTTAAGTAACCTAAAGAGATCATTATGAGTTTAAGGTTAATCAAATTCTTAGAATTGTTAAAATATCATCTTAATGAGTTCAATTACAGTGATTATAAGCTTAGATTTTAAAAGAAACATAAATTAAAGCTCCTAAGTTAACATTTAGTTTAAAGTCTAAAGTGATCAAACTTCAGATCTTTAGATCTTAGATCTTAGACTTAAATCTTCAATTTGAATCAAACCATCTCCAATTGGAATTCTCTAATGATTGATTGTTAAATCTTTTGAAACCTTCCATGTGGGTATAGGATGATTCAATCAATAAGATAATGAAATTATCTTAAGAATTGAATATAGATCTTAGATTCTCAAGTTCTTAATCGATCGTTTATCTTGTAATCAGTAGAATAGCCTTTCACTAAGTTCTAAGCTCCTGAATCTTTCAACTTATAGGATTCCTTACCTTTAATTTGGGTAATAAGTGAGAAACCTAGACCCTATTTAGAATGTCACCTTAGATTTTAGGATTTGAACTCAACATGGTGTTTAAGTTCTAAATCCTTAAATCTTGATTTACTTAATCAAGATTTGGGTAAGAGAGTAAAATATTAATAAAATTAGGTCATTGATTTTATTATTTAAATCACATAGTCATCACATGATTTTGGATTAGAACTTGTTAAGTTCTAATATTTAACTTTAAGGACGTAAATTTGAGATTCTACTCGATAGCTGGACATTGGAGAATCCTAAGCTTGTACCTTCTCAGAGTAGTTAGATTTGGTAATTAGACAACAACAGATATCACATAAGTATAGATTGAGTCTCTTGCTTACTTTGACTAGATTGCTTTGCACACTTGGGATTTTGAGCTTTATTCCTTGAGCATAATAGGAACACTTAGGATATGGATGATACATCCTAAGTTAGAATTTGTAAAGCATATACCATTTCATCAAGTTTTTTAGTATTTTTAGTTAGTAGGATAGGTTTTAAGTATAGTGTTGCCACCTCCAGTATTCAGTACAGTATGGAAGTTACCTAGGCCTCAGAGAGGATATATATATATATATATATATATATATATATATATATATGGTGTGTGAGTATATATAATTTATACCAATATTTGTGTGGTTGCGCCTATCACACACACACACACACATATATATACTAATCTCTATGTGTGTGTGTGTGTGTTTGTGTGTGTACGTATGCATGTGTATATCTGTGTGTGCCTATATATATATATATACATATATATATATACCTAATACACACACAACACACACACAACATACACATAGACATGTATCTATATATGAGGGTGTGTCTGTGATTATATATATATATATATATATATATATATATATATATAGACTATGTATACATACTCATATATATTTGTATACGGTTATGTGTATGTGCACCCACACACACAAACATATGCACACACGCACACACATAGATACACACACACATACAGATTTGTTATGATGTTGGTGTGTGTGTGTGTTATATATTCAAATACATGCACACACACACACACACATCATATATAGGTATATAACACATATGTATATACACACATAGAGATTAGTATACTAATCTCCATGTGTATATGACTCATATATACTAATCTTTATGCATGTCTGTTTGTGTTTGTATCTCTCTACATACAAGTATATATATCAATAAAATTTATCTCTATATATAAATTTATCTCAATATATTACACACATAGAGATAAGTATGTATGAGTGTGTGTGTGTGTATGTGTATGTGTGTGTCGTATACTAATCTCTATGTGTGTGAGTGTGTCTGTGTGTGTGTGATAACACACACACACAAACACACACTAATGAGCATGTATATATGAGTGTGACACACATAAACACATCTATGTGTGCCTATATATATATATATATATATATATTTATTTATATATGTATATCCATATATACTAATTTCTATGTGTGTGAATATATACTAATCTCTATGTATGCACACACATACATACACAAATATAGTTGTCTACATATCTCCACACAAACACACACTCATATATACTCTCTATATGTGTGACACACACAGAGATAAATATATATACAACTGTGAGTATGCATACCCAACACACACATAGAGATAAGTATATATACCCAAATCTCATATATACTAATCTCTGTGTGTTTATGTCTCTACATATATGTACAACTATATATATATATATATATATATATATATAGGCACACACAAATACACACACACTGATATATACTAATCTCTATGTGTGTGTGAACACACATACGCACATATATATGAGTGTGTGTATGTGTGTGTGTTGAACATAGAGATCACACACAAATATAAATATATAGACACACACACACACACACACACTTATACATAGATATATAGACACACACATAAACACACAAATATGCACACTTATATGTACTCTAGAGATTAATATATGAGTACGTATACACACACACACACATACATACACACCCAAACACACACATAGAGATTAGTAGATGTGTGTGTATGTGTGTGTGTGTGTATGTGTGTGTGTGTTGGATATACATACTCACAAACACAACACACACACACGCACATAGATATTAGTATAATACACACACTCACACTCACACATATACAAACACATAGAGATACATATACACTAACATATATATACCCAACACACACATATAGGCACACACACACATATCTACTAATATATAATCATCTTTATGTGTGTGTATTTGCATGTGTGTGTGTGTATCTCTATATAGAGTCTATATCACACACACACAAATATACACACATAGAGATTAGCATATGTGTGTGTATGTGTGTGTGTGTGTGTTGGATATACATACTTAGAAACACAACACACACACACACACATATAGAGATTAGTATAAAACACACACGCGCACACACACAAACACACATACACACACTCACACACACACAAACACAAAGAGATACATACACATTAACATATATATATATATATATATATATATATATATATATATACTCAATACACACACATAGGCACACATAGATATATCTAGTAATATATACTTATCTCTATATATATGTATTTGTCTATGTGTGTGTCTATATATAGTATATATCACACACACAGATATATATATATATATATATATATATATATATATATAGATGTATAGATATATATAGATGTATATATATATATAGACACACACACACATATATAGACACACACACACTCATATATACTAATCTTTATGTGTGTGTGTATCTATATATGTGTGTGTGTGTCTATATATTTTTATATATATATGATTGTGTGTCTGTGTCTATATATGTGTGTGTGTCTATATATATATATATGACTGTGTGTCTATGTCTATATTTGCGTATGTGTGTTTATATATATATATATATATATATATATATATATAAATATATGTTAGTGTGTGTGCGATAACACATATGTGTGTGTGTCTATATATTTGTGTGATAAATATGTATGTATGTGTGTGTGCATATGTATCTATATATTTATATATGATTGTGAGTATATAAACCCAATATGTGTCTATATATTTATATACGGGTGTGAGTACCCTACACACACACACACACACACATACACACTAATATATACTAATCTCTATGTGTGGGTATTTGTGTGTGTGTCTGTGTGTTGGGAATACATACTCACAATGTTAATTGCGAGCATGTATTATGTATGTGTGTGTGTATTGGGTGGGTAAGCATACCCACAACCATATATAAATATATAAACACATACACACATACACACAACACATAGTCGTAACATACATTATGAGTATGTATACCCAACACACACACGCACACACAAACACACACATATATTAGTATATAAGAGTGTGTGTGTGTGTGTGCGTGTGTGTGTTGGGTATACATACTACAATGTGTGTCGTGACTATGTATAGTGTGTGTGTGTGTGTATTTATATATTTATATATTGTTGTAAGTATGTATACCCAACACACACCACACTCACACACATAAGATATACACTGACACACACACACACACAAACACACTCCTAATATATAGACTTTCCCACACACATACATGCACACACATTGTGTTGTGGGTATACATTGTCACATAGAGACTTGTGTGTCTATATATTATGATTAGTATGTTTGTGTGTTTGTGTGTTTGTTTAT
>JACERR010000222.1:27500-30000 GCA_016760335.1 Gastrodia elata
TATATATATGTGCGTGTGTGTGTGTGTGTGTGTATGTGTGTGATAACACACACGCACAAATATATATCACACACATACACATATATGGAGATAAGTATATATATACATGTGTGTGTGTGTTTGTACATGTATAGATATGAGTGCACGTGTTGGGTATATACTTCTGTGTGTGGGTGTGTGTATCACACTACACACACACAAATATACATGTGAGTGTGTGCGTATATTTATATATATGCAGTTGTGATGATGTATACCCAATACACACACACACCCACACAATCACACACACACACACACACACACACACACATATATATATATATATATATATATATATATGTATGTATATATATATATATATATATATATATATATATATATATATATATATGTATATATACTTATCTCCTTGTGTGTGTGTCTGTATGTGTTGGGTATACATATTCATAATTGTATATAAATATATAGACATACACACGTATGTGTTAGATATATATTAATCTTTATGTGTGTGTTTATATACATTTGTGAGTATGTCTATACACACACACACTCACTCATATATACACACACACACTTATTGTATATAAATAAATAGACACACACGTATGTGTAATATACATATATATATAGTATATACATAAAAATAGACACACATACACATACACACATATGAGTATGTAGAGAGACACGCACACACACAACACACACATACACACTCATATTTACTAATCTCTATATGTATATGTGTGTGTTATACCCAATGCATACACACACACACATATACTTATCTCTATGTATGTGTGAGTTTGTACATGTATAGAAATAAATGTGTGTGTTGGGTATATACTTCTGTGTGTGAGTGTGTGCGTGTGTGTCTGTGTGTGTTGGGTATACATATTCATAATTGTATATAAATATATAGACACACATGTATATGTTAGATATATACTAATCTCTATGTGTGTGTCTATATACAGTTGTGAGTATGTCTATACACACACACACTCACACATATATACACACACACACTTGCTGTATATAAATAAATAGACACACACGTATGTGTTATATACATATATATAGTATATACATAAAAATAGACACACACAGACACACACACACACACACACATATGAGTATGTAGAGAGACACACACACAAACAACACACACATACACACTCATATCTACTAATCTCTATATGTATGTGTGTGTGTGTGTGTTATACCCAACACATACACACACACATATAAACTTATCTCTATGTGTGTGTGTGCATGTGTTAGGTATACATACTCACAATCATATATAAATATATAGACATACACACACACACTCATATACTAATCTATATGTGTGTGCGTGTTTTTTTGCGTGTGTATATGTGTGTGTGTGTGTGTGGATTGTGCGTGTGTGTATTGGGTATACATACTTATAACTATATATATAGGCAAACTATACATGAGATTAGTATGTATATATATTGTGTCTATATATATATGCGGTTGTATGTCTACCAATACACACACACACACAAACACACAAACATAGAGATTAGTATATGTGAGTGTGTATGTGTGTGTCTATATATAATATATACTCAAAAATACACAAACACACTCATATATATTTATTTTTATATGTGTGTGTCCGTGTCTATATTTATGAGTGTGTCTATATATTTATATACGGTTGTGAGTATGTATACCCAACACATAATAGACATAACACACACATAGAGATTAGTATATATACTCATATTTACTTATCCTTATGTATATATATGGACAAACACACACACACACACACTTACACACATATAGAGATAAGTATATCCAATAGATATATATATAAATATATATACAATAACACGTATGTGTTATAATACTTGCACACACACACACACACACACATACACAGATATATAAATATATATATATATATATATATTTATGTGTGTGTATACTTGGAGATAAATACAAATATATAGACGCACGCGCGTATACAGTTGTGTGTGATATATATGAGTAGTGTGTGTGTGTGCGTGTTGTGTGTGTTGGGTATACATACTCATAATCATAAATACAAATATATAGACATACATATGTATGTGTTATGTGTGTGTGTTTGTGTGTGGTGTGTGTGTTGTATACTGTTATGAGTATGTATACCTAATACACACACACACATAGAGATAAGTATATATGAGTGTGTCCGTGTGTACATCTATATGTATATATATATATATATATATATATATACTAATCTTTATGTGTGTATGTGTGTGTGTGTTTATAAATATATATACATGTATATAACACATACGTGTGTGTGTCTATCTCTATGTGTCTATGTTTGTGTGTGAGTGTGCGTGTGTCGATACACACACACACACACATACTCATATATACTTATCTCCATGTGTGTGTGTGCGTGCCTATTAGGAAACACACACACATCGAGATATATATATATATATATATATATATATATATA
>JACERR010000222.1:45000-50000 GCA_016760335.1 Gastrodia elata
ATGTGTATATATATGTATATTTGTATATATATTTATATGGGTATACTTACTCACAACCATATAATATATATATATATATACTAATCTCAATGTGTGTGTCTCTACAAACACAAACACACACACTCATAGAGAATAGTATATATGTGTGTGTGCGTGAAATATGGAGACACACTCACACACATATCTAATATATAATATATAATAATATATATAGATATATATATATATATATATAACCCCATTACCACCAATAACCTAAACAAAATAGTTGAATCTCTTTGGCAGCTAATTGGCAAAGATATTACCATTAGGTAGATTCCCTTTCAACTTTATATTACCTAAAAAAGTTTAGTGTGCCCTTTCAAAAACCTTTAGATTATAATTCTGTAGAGAGGTCCGGTTAGAACTTAAGAAACTAATTCAAGTACCGGTTATAAGTTTATAATATATATATATATATATGTGTGTGTGTGTGTGTGTGTGTGTGTGTGTGTGTGTTGTGTGCGTTTATATAGACACACACACATAGAGACTACGCACGCAACATAACACAATATATACCCAACACACACTCATATATACTTATTTCTATATGTGTTTGTGTTTGTGTGCGGGTACACATGCATGTTAATAATAGACTCAACATTATCTATATATTTATATTGACAAACCCACATGCATAGAGACAAGTATATAGACAAACACACACACACACAATAGCCAACTAATGTATATAAGTATATATGATAACACATATACAGTTATGAGTGTGTGTGTGTGTATGTGCATATGTACCCAATACACCCACCTACACACACTCACACAAGTATGTATATATGAGTGTGTGTGTGTGTCTATGTGTGTTTGTGTGTTTGTATCATGTACACACGCACACACATCAGTTCTATTAAGATTAGTATGTGTGTGTGTGTGTGTACCATGAGTGGGTATATATGAGTATGTGTATGTGTGTGAATATATATGTGTGACACACACACATATGGAGATAAGTATATATAAGTGTGTGTATTTTGTGTGTGTGTGTGTCTATATATTTATCTCTATGTGTGTGCACACAAGCATACATGTATATATGTGTGTTTGTGTGCACACACATATGCATGAGTATATAGCACACACAGACACACACACACACTGTATACGCATATGTGTTATCACACAAATATATAGACATACACACATATGTGTTATCACGAACACAAAGATATATATATATATATATATATATATATATATATAGATATACACACACAAGTATATGCATATAATGATTAGTATATATGAGTGTGTGTGTGTGTGTGTATATATATCTATGTGTGTGTGATATAGACTATATACACACACATATTTACACGCATAGAGATAAGTATATATTAGTTGATATGTGTGTGTGCCAATGTGTGTGTATTCGGTATATAAATGTTAGTGTTCATGTATCCCTATGTATTTATGTGTGTGTGTGAGTGTGTGTGTGTGTGTGTTTGTGTGTGTGTGTGTTATACTAATCTCTATGTGCATGTGTGTGTGTTGTGTTTGTGAGTATGTATATCCAAATACACACACACACATACACACTCATATACTAATCTCTATGTGTGTGTATTTGTGTGTGTGTGTGTATGTATACCTACATACTCATATATTAATCTTTATAGTATATATGAGTGGGTGTGTTTGTGTGTTTATGTGTGTGTACTATGTGTGTGTTTATATACTCTGTGTATACTATGTGTGTATGTATGTGTCTATATATTTATATGTGTTTACTAGTATATATACCCAACACACTAAGACACACACACACACACTCATATATGTGTGTGTGTGTGTGTTCATACACATAGAGATTATTATATATGAGTGTGTGTGTGCATATATCTGTGTGTGCTTATATATATATATGGTTGTAAATGTATGTAGAAACACACACACACACTTAGAGACTAGTGTTTTTGAGATTTGGGTATACGTACTTATCCTTATGTTTGGGTTGGGTATATATACTCACAACCATATATATGTTTACCTCTATGTGTGTGTCACACACACAGAGAGTAAATATGAGTGTGTGTGTGTGTGTGTGTGTGTGGAGATATATAGACACCAATATTATTTTATGTGTGTGTGTATGCATACATAGAGATTAGTACCATATGGATATCTATATATATATGTATATATATGCACACACAGATGTGTCTATATGTGTGTCACACTCATATTTATAAGCTCATTAGTGTGTGTGTGATCACACACACACAGACACACTCACACATACAGATTCGTATGCGGCGCATACACACACACACTCATACATACTTATCTCTGTGTCATATATTGAGATAAAATTCATTTATATATATTCATGTATGTAGAGACACACACAAACACACGCATATAGATTAATATATACGAGTCATACATACATGGGCATTAGTATACTAATCTCTATGTGTATATACATATGCGTTATATACTTATATATGATGTGTGTGTGTGTGTGTGCATGTATTTGAATATATAAAACACACACACATAAACATCATAACTAATATTTATGTGTGTGTATGTGTCTATGTGTGTGTGTGTGTGGGTATACATGCTCACAACTATATATAAATATATGAGTGTGTATACATAGTCTATATATATACATAGTATATATATATATATGATCACACACACACACTCATATATAGACACGTGTTTGTGTGTGTGTTGTGTGTGTGTCATGTGTGTGTTGGGTATATACATATATGCGCACACAAACACACACATGCACACACACACACACACACATAGAGATTAGTATATTTGTGTATGTATGTGTGTGTGATAGTCGCAACCACAGAAATATTAGTTTAAATTATATATACTCACACACCATATATATATATATATATATAGACACACACACACACACACACATAGAGAGATAATTATAAGTGTGTGTGCACACACATACACATACACACACACTCATATATACTGATTTCTATATGCGTGTGTTTGTGTGTATATATGTGTGTATGTGCTATATACATGTATATATATATATATATATAGATATATATATATATATATATACATATATATACATGCATATAACATATACGTGTATGTGTATATATATATATGTATATAATATATATGATACATGATTGTGAGTATGTATATCCAACACATACATAGAGATTAGTATGTATGAGTGTGTGGTGTGTGTGTGCACACACAGACACACACACACACACACAAATACACATACATAGATATTAGTAAATATGAGTGTGTATGTTTGTGTGTGTATCTCTACATACATGTATACAGACACAATGTGTATATGTATATATACCCAATACACATATACAGACACGGCACACATAGACACACACACACACACATGGAGATTAGTATATATGATTGTGAGGATGTATATAAATATATACACACACTTATATATACTAATCTCTATGTGTGTGTGTCTATATATTTATATTCAAAATTATATATATATATATATATATATGTATGTGTGTGTATGTTAGTATATATATAACATGTTTGTGTTATATATATATATATATATATATATATATATATTGACACACACTCATATGTGATATATATAAATATATAGACACACAAACATCTATGTTATATACACACAATGAGATTAGTATATATATATATACACACACACACACACACAAATCTTCATGTGTGTTGGTGTGTTTGTATATTATATATGCCTACATATATAGACATACAGATACACTTATATATATAGATACACAAACACATACACATAGAGATTAGTGTATATGAGTGTGTGTGTGTGTATGTGTGTGTGTGAGTGTTATGTGCGTGTGTCTGTGGTCGATATAAATACTCACACACATATATATCGCACGCACACACACATGGAGATATATATAATGTATACATGTGTGTGTTATGTTTGTGTGTCTATATATTTCTATATGGTTGTGAGCATGGATGTTTATACCCAACACACACACACAGATACATACTCACAACCATATATAAATATATAGACACACTCATGTAACACACATATGTGTTATATATACCTCCATGTGTGTGTGTGCGCTATATATGTGTGTTTATATATATATATATATATATAAATATATATATATATATATATATGTGCGTGAGTGCATATGTTTGGGTATATATACTCACAACCATATATTAACACACACACACACATATGTGTTATATACATGTATACATACTCCTAAAGTTGTGTGTGTTGGGTATATATATAGACACACACACACATATAGAGATACACATACTCATCTCTATATACATGTATATAATACATACGTGTGTATGTTTATATAATTATATACGGTGTGTGTGTGTGTGTGTGTGTGTGTGTTGGGTATACATACTCATATAGAGATTAGTATATATAAATGTAAGCACACACATATGGTTATGAGTATATATACCCAACATACACAAACACACACACACACACACACACTTATATACACAGTTGTGAGTATGTATATCCAATACATATACACACACATATACACACTCATATATACGAATCTCTATATGTGTGTGAGTATGTATACCTAACACATACACACACACACACACACATACACACTCACACAGATTAGTATATATGAGTGTGTGTGTGTGTGTGAGTTGGTTATAAATACTCACAACCATACTACATATGTGTATATATCCAACACACACACACAGATATATACACACACACACATACACATACTTATCTCTATATGTAAATATATGGTTGTACGTATACCAAGCACACACAGATAACTATAAATAAGTGTATAGACTTTGTATATAGACACACACATAGAGATAAATATATATATATGTGTTTGAGTATATTTGTGTGCGTGTATATGCTATATATAATATACATACATATGTTTTGTGTGTCCTAAATATATGCCATTGGGGAA
>JACERR010000222.1:55000-57006 GCA_016760335.1 Gastrodia elata
ATAAGTATATAAGTATACTTGGAGTGTGTGTGTGTGTGACAAATGCATGTATGTAGAGACATACACACACATCTGTATGTGTGTCTATATATATCTGTGTGTGTGTGCATGTTGGGTATATGTACATTTATATCACTCACATATAGATATATAACACATACGTGTGTGTGTCTATAAGTAGATAAGTGTATATGTGTCTCTTTCTTCCTCTCTCTCTCTCTCTCTCTATATATATATATATATATATATATATATATGGTTTGCGAGTATGTAGAGACCCAAACACACTCACACACATGGAGATTAGTATATATGAGTGTGTGTCTATGTGCATGTATGTAGAGACACACACATATATATACATGCGTATGTATGCCCAACTCAATATATTTATATTTGGTTGTGAGTATTTATACTTAACACACACACACACACACACACACACACACATATATATATATATACACACGCATATATAAATATATATAAGTATATATATATATATATATATATATAATATATATATACACACACACAGTCATATTTATTAATCTCTATATATGTGTATGTGTGTGTGTGTGTATATAAAATACTTGCACACACACTCATATATACTTACCTCTATCTATGTGTGTCTTTGTATATCAAAATAAGATAATATACATATATATATATATATATATATATATATATATGTACACACATAAAGATTAGTATATATATATGTGTGTGTGTGTGTGTGTTAGGTATATATACTCACAAATGCATACTTATATATGTACACACACAAATATGTGTATGTGCATATATCTATGTGAGTCTATGTTTGTGTGTGTGTGTGTTGGGTATATACATACTCACAACTATATATAAATAGTTAGATACATCCATACACATACACACCATATATATATATAGATATAGATGTATATGTATGGATATATATATATAATATATATATATATATATATATATATATATATATATATAAAACACACACACACATATAAACAATCACAAATACACACACATAGAGATTAGTGTATATGAGTGTGTGTGTGTGGTGTGTCCCTTATAAATGTGTATACATACACATACTCTTATATACTTATCTCCACGTGTGATAAACATGTGTGTGTGGTATTGGGTATACATACTCATACTGTATATATGATTGTGAGTATATATATATAATACACCCACATATATCTATATATGAGTATGCATAGCCAACCACACACACAAATATATTAATCTCTTAGTGTGTCTATATATTTATATACAAGCATACAGAAACACACACCACACTCACCCTCATGTATATAATATATATATACATATACATTGTGTTGGATATACATACTCACAATCGTATATAAAATATATGAGTGAATTTATGAGTGTGTGTCTATGTGTGCATATATATATGAGGTGTTTGTGTCTGTGTGTGTGTGTGTGTGTGTGTTGTGTGTGTGTGTGTGTGGTCTGTATGTGTATATATGTGTCTATGTATATACCACACACTCATATATACTAATCCTTATATGTGAGTATGTATACCCAACACACACACAATAAGGGATTAGATACATATAATGTGTGTGTGTGTGTGTACGTGTGCCTATATATATGTGTCTGTCTGTGTGTGTTGGGCATATATACTAATATAGAGATTATATTGCAATATATGTATATATATATATATATATATATATATATATATATATTATAAATAGGCGTACACAACATAGTACACCACACACACATAAATACACATAGAGAGATTAGTATATTTGAGTGTTGGGTGTGTGTGCCTTTATATGTATATGTTTGTGTATGTATGTTGGGTATACAGACTGACATAGAGATAATATGTATGTATATATATATTGGCACACACTACATAGCATGCACTGACACACACACATAGAGATTAGTATATATATGTGTGAGTGTGTGCATATGTGTTTGTGTTTATTGTATTTGTGTGCCTATATATATATATA
>JACERR010000223.1:5000-12500 GCA_016760335.1 Gastrodia elata
TATGTATGCAGATAGTCATAACCATATATTTATATAGACACGTACAAACTTGCACACCCAAACACTCATATATACTAATCTCTATGTGTGTGTGTTTGTGTGTGTGTCTATATATATATATATATATATACGGTCATGAGTGTGTGTATACGCACTCATTACAAACATAGATACATACACACACATAGGGATATGTATGTATGTGAGTATGTATACCCCCCCACTCGCACACACACTCACGTATGTGTTGGCTATATGTGCATCTTATATATATATATATATGATTGTGAGTATGCACAATAGTATACACACAAACTCATACCCAGCACAGTCACATAGGGATTACACACACACACACATATACAAACCTCCATACATGTGTGGTGTGTGTGTGTGTGTATCTGTGCCTGTATATATGAGTTTGTATGTGCAACACACATATACTAGAGATTACTATATAACATGTATATGTTATATACTAATCTCTATGTGTCTATGTCACACACATAAACACATATTATTATCACAGCACATAGGTATGTGTTATCACACAAGCACTCAACACAAGTGTCTGTGCATGCCACACACTCATATATGCTTATCTCTATGTGCGTGTGTTTGTGTGTGTGTTTATGTGTGTTCACACAAACACACACATGCATACTCACACACACACTCACATATGTCTAAATATTTATATAGGGTTGGCACACACACACACACACACACACATATATGTTTATGTATTTATATACAACTGGCACACACGAACACACACACACACATATATACTCACAACTGTAGACACACACATACACACAAACACACACACTCAAAGATATTAGTATATATGTGTGTATGTGTGTGTGCATATACTAATCTCTATGTGTGTATTTATGTATGTGTATGAGTGTTGGGTATATATATGTATCACACGTACAAACACATGTGTGTGTTTGTGAGCATGTCTCTACATGGAGATAAGTATATATGAGTGTACACACACACACACACATAGATATATGTAATACATACTCATAGACACACACACACATAGAGATGGGTATACATATTCAAAACCATATATATGTATATAGACACACACAAAAACACACACACATAGAGATTAGTTTTTATCTATAAGCAACACATACACATACACGCAGATTAGTATGTATGATTGTCATACACAGATATATACTAAGGCACACACAAACACATGCATGTGTATATACTAATCTCTATGTATGTGTGTGTATGTGTCTATAACACCTGTGTATGTGTCTATAACACACACATATAGAGATTAGTATATGTGAGCTTGTGTGTGTGTGTGTGTGTGTGATTATATATGTTTGTGAGTATATATACCCAACACACTCATATATACTTATCTCTATGTGTGTGTGTCACACACACACACATGGACATACACACACACACACACATATATATATATATATATATATATATATATATATCTATGTGTATGTGTATATGTTGTATATATATATATACTAATATCTGTGTGTGTGTGTGTGTATCTATACCCAACACACACAACACACATATATATAACAAACACACACATATATTAATATTTATGTGTGTGTGTGTCTATATGAGTGTGTGTGTGTGTCTATATAAGTGTGTGTGTGTGTCACACACACACACATACATAAAGAGAGAGTATGGATATTGTGTGTGTGAACATATATATATATATATATATATATAAATATATATATATATATATATATATATATATATATATATATATATATAGACACACACTCACAATCAATGATACATACTCTCTCTCTATGTGTGTGTGTGTGTATTTGCATGCATGTTGGGTATATACACATACAGACACACACACATATATACTTATACTTATCTTTATGTATACATTGTTGTGTGTGTGTGTTTGTGTTGGTATACATACTCACAGCCATATATATATACATGTATGTAACCTATACATGTTATATCTATATATGCATATACTATATAACACACACAGAAATACAGATAAGTATATATGAGTGTGTGTGCGTGTGTGTATAAGTGTGAGTATGTATACCCAACACACAATAGTTATATATATGGGTGCATGTGTGTTGGTTTGTGTATATATATATATATATATACTATGTGTGTGTATATATATGGTTGTGAGTATGTATACGTAAAACACACACATATATAGAGATTAGTATATATGAGTGTGTGTGTGTGTTTATATTTGTGGGTATGTGTGTGCCCAACACACACACACACAATCAACATATAGATTAGTATATATGAGTTGTGTGCACACACAAATAAACACACACACAGAGACACACATCACATACTCACAATCGTACACACACACACAACCACACACACATACATATACATAAATGTTAGTATATAGGAGTGTGTGTGTGTGTATGTGTGTACGGTTGTGAGTACGGGATAACACACACAAACACACACAAACACACACACTCATAAATACTATGTGTGTGTAACACACACACATGGAGATATGTATATATATATGTGTGTGTGTAGGTGTGTTTGTGTGTGTGAGTGCATATATATGAGTGTGTGTGTGACCCAACACACAGACATAGTCATATGTGGTGTGTCGGTGTGTGCTATTTATATATAGTTGTGTGCGTGTGTGTGTATGTGTGTACGGTTGTGAGTACGGGATAACAAACACAAACACACACACTCATAAATACTATGCCTGTGTAGCACACACACATGGAGATATGTATATATGTGTGTGTGTGTAGGTGTGTTTGTGTGTGTGAGTGTATATATATGAGTGTGTGTGTGACCCAACACACACACATAGTCATATGTGGTGTGTGTCGGTGTGTGCTATTTATATATGGTTGTGTGTATTGGGTATACATACTTACAATTGTATATAAATATAAACACATACTAATAGATAACATATACATATGTGTGTATGTTCTCACAACTGTATAGACACACACACACACACATAATACATAGACACACTCATATATACTAATCTGTATGTATTATATACATACTCACAACTATATATAAATATACGTGTGTGTGTGGGTTGGATATACATACTCTGAGTGTGTGTGTCATATATACTAATCTTGCGTATGTACCCAACACACACACACATACCCCCACACTCATAAATATGCACACACACACACACATATATATCTGAGTGTGTGTGTGTGTGTATGTGTGTGTATCGGGTATACATACTTATGTATGCATACACAAATACACACTCAAATATACTACACATATGAGTTATCACACACACACACATACACTCATACATACTCACAAAGAGATAAAAATAAATAGATACACACGTATATATTATATATTCATTGAATTAGTATATATTTATCTGTGTGTATCTTAAATATATACGGTTTTGAATATATACAATAGTATACACACAAACTCATGCCAATACACACACACACACATACTAATCTCTTTGGGTGTGTGTGTGTGTGAGTGACATATAGATGCGTGTCTATATATAGGCACACACAGTCATATATACTAATATATTTATATATACGGTGTGTGTGTGTGTGTCTGAGTATGTATATCATGTGTTTATATAAACACCAATCGTATATATTTATATACACAGATATATATAAATATATATATACACACATTGAGATAAGTATCTATGAGCGTGTGTGTGTGTGTGTTGTGAGTATGTATGCAGATACTCATAACTGAATATATATATATATATATATATATATATATATATATAGACACACACACAGCCACACACAAAAACACTCATATATATTAATCTTTATCTGTATGTGTATTTGTCTATATATATATACAATTGTGAGTATGTGTATACACACTCACAACAAACACAAACACACACACACATAGGGATAAGTATCTATGTGAGTAGTATACCCAACACACATACACACAAACACTCACATATGTTTTGGTTATGTGTGTATCTTATATATATATGGTTGTGAATATGCACAATAGTATACACACAAATTCATACCCAACACACACACATAGGGATCACACACACACATATACTAATCTCCTTACGTGTGTGGTGTGTGTGTATCTGTGCTTGTATATATGAGTTTGTGTGTGCGACACACATATACTAGAGATTAGTATACAACACATATATGATACATATTAATCTCTATGTGTGTGTGTCATACACAAAAACACATATGTGTTATCATAGCACATTGGTATGTGTTATCACACACACACTCAACACATGTATGTACGTGCCACACTCTCATATATACTTATATCTGTGTGTGTATATTTGTGTGTGAGTGTGTTTGTATGTGTGCACACAAACACACAGACACACACTCATATATGTCTATATAATTATATACAGTTGGCACACACACACACACACATATACGTCTATGTATTTCTATACAGTTGGCACACACACACAAACACACATACACACACACATATATATACACATACTCACAATCATAGACACACACATACACACACAAACACACACTCAAAGATCTTAGTATATATGTGTGTGTGTGTGCATATACTAATCTTTATGTGCGTGTTTATGTGTGTATGTGTGTGTTTGATATATATATGTATCACACACACAAACACGTGTGTGTGTGTATATGTGCTGTGTGCCTGTGCGTGTCTCTACATGGAGATAAGTATATATGAGTGTACACACGCACACACACACACACATAGATATGCGTAATACATACTCATAGACACACACACATAGAGATGAGTATATATATTCACAACCATATATATGTATATAGACACACACACACACACACTCATATATACTAATCTCTACACATATGTGTGTGTATATATATATGAGTGTGTTGCATATGTGTGCGTGTGAGTGTGTGTTGGGTATACATACTCATATATATATATGTGTGTGTGTTATATAAATATATAAATATATACACATAGTATTCATACTCTATATATAATATATAGATTAGTATAGATAATTGTGACACACATAGATATATACTATAGGCACACACAAACACATGCATGTGTATATACTAATCTTTATGTGTGTGTGTATGTATCTATAACACATACACATAGAGTTTACTATATATGAGTGTGTTAGTGTGTGTGTGTATGTGTGTGAGATTATATATGTATGTGAGTATCTATACCCAACACACTCATATATACTTATCTTTATGTGTGTGTATGACACAAACACAAGGCCACACATACACACACACACATATATACACACACACACACACACACAGATATATATATACATCTATGTGTGTGTGTGTCCGTGAGATTATATATGTGTGACACACACATGGACTAACACACACACACACACACACAGATACATACATACATACATATATATATATCTATGTGTGTGTGTGTGTGTGCTCACGTATACTTTTTTCTATATATACCCACACACGTATATGTATACATATCCATTTATATATATATATCTGTGTGTGTGTACATATAAATATATATATACACACACACACTCATATATACATACTCTCTCTATGTGTATATGTGAGTGTGTGTGTGTGTGTGTGCATATGTGTGTTTTTGTTGGGTATATCCAGACACTCTCATGCACACATATATACTTATAGTTATTTCTTTGTATACATAGTTGTGTGTATGTGTGTTTGTGGTTCGTATACATACGTGGGTATACATACTCACAGTCGTATATAAATATACATGTATGTAGTCCATATGTGTTATATCTATACATGCAGATACTATATAACAAACACACACACAAATGGAGATAAGTATATATAAGTGTGCATGTGAGTGTGTGTCAAAATGAGTGTGCATGTGAGTGTGTGTCAAAATGAGTGTGTGTGTGTGTGTGTGTGTGTATATATATATATACGATATGTGTATCTATACGGTTGTGAGTATGTTTACCCAACACACACATACACACACATAGAGATTAGTATATATGAGTGTGTGTGTGTGTGTGTGTGTGTGTGTTTACATTTGTGGGTGTGTATGTGCCCAACACATACACACAATCAACATAGAGATTAGTATATATGAGTCGTGTGCACACACACACAAACACACATATAGAGACACATATTACATACTCACAATCGTACATACATACCACCACACACACACACACTTAAAGATTAGTATATATGAGTGTGTATATGTATGTGTGTTTAGTTGTGAGTATGTGATAACACACACACAGATACACACTCAAATATACTATGTGTGTGTAGCACACACACATGGAGATATGTTTATATGTGTGTGTGTGTGTGTATGCGGGTGTGTGTGTGTGTGAGTGTATATATATGAGTCTGTGTGTGACCCAACACACATACACACTCATATGTGGTGTGTCTGTGTGTTCTATTGATATATAATTATGTGTGTGTTGGGTATACATACTCACAACCGTATATAAATATAAATACGCACACATAGATAACACATACGTATGTGTCTGTGTTCTCGCAACCATATAGGCACACACACACACATAAACACAACACAGACACACTAATATATACTTATCTTTTTGTGTATATGTGCGTGTGTCTATATATATATATATAAGATTGTGAGTATGTACCCATCACACAGACGCACACACTTATATACACTAATCTATATGTATGTGTGTTTGTGTCAAAATGAGTATGTGTGTTTATGTGTGTGTGTGTATAAGAATATAAGTATATATTTACTTATGTATACGCACACACATTAATACACACACACACACACACTTATATATATATTTATATATGTATATATAAGTGTGTGTGTGTGTGTTGGGTATATATACTCATGTATGTATACACAAACACACACTCAAATATACTACAAATTTGTATTATCACACACACACATACTCATACATACTCACATAGAAATGTAAATAAATAAACCACACACGTATGTGTTATGTATTCATAGAGATTATTATATATTTATATATGTGTTATGTATACCCAACACACACACACACACGCACATACTAATATACTTTTCTCTAACTCTATATTTATATACGATTATGTATGTAATCCCAGCACATACACACACACAAACTCATATATAATAACCTCTATGTGTGTGTGATTGTGTGTGTTGTGTGTGTCAGTGTTGAGTATATGTGTTTGAGATACGTATACCATTTGTATGTGTTTGTGTGTGTGTGTGCGTGTCATTATCATACATACATACATATATATATATATATATATATATATATATATATATATATATATATATATGCAGATACTTATCTTTATATGTATATATATTTGGTTGTGAGTACATATACCGACACATACACACACACACACACACACGCACACGCACACACACATATACTAATCTCTATGTGTGTGTGTGTGTGTGTGTCTATGTGTTGGGTATACATACTCGCAACCA
>JACERR010000223.1:20000-52500 GCA_016760335.1 Gastrodia elata
ATATATACGATTATGAGTATATGTATACACACTCATAACAAACATAACCACACATACACATAGGGATAAGTATGCATGTGAGTATGTATACCCAACACACACATATTCATTTATGTGTTGGTTATGAGTATGTATACCCAACACACACACACACACACACACACACATGTGTCTATATCTTACACACACAAACTCATACCCAACACACACACATAGGGATCATACACACACACACATATATACTAATCTCTATACATGTGTGGTGAGTGTGCGTGTATTTTTGCCTGTATATTTAAGTTTGTGTGTGCGATAGACACATACTAGAGATTAGTATATAACACATATATGTTATATATTAATCTTTATGTGTGTGTCGCACTCACAAAACATATATGTTATCACAGCGCATAGGTATGTGTTATCACACAAACACACTCAACACATGTGTTTGTATGTGCCACGCACTCATATATACTTATATCTATGTGTGTGTATTTGTATGAGTGCACACAAACACACACACGTACACACACACACTCATATATGTCAATATATTTATATACGACTGGCACACACACGCACACACACACATTCAAATATGTCTATGTATTTATATACAGTTAGCACACTCACACACACACACATATATACATACTCACAACTGTAGACGCACACATACATACAGAAATACACACACTCAAAGATATTAGAATATATGAGTGTGTGTGTGTGTGTATACTAATCTCAATATGTGTGTTTATGTGTGTGTGTGTGTTGGGTATATATATGTATCACACACACAAACACAAGTGCATGTGTGCGTTGTGTGTGTGTGCGTGTCTCTACATGGAGATAAGTATATATGAGTGTACACACACACACTCACACACAAATATACGTAATACATACTCGTAGACAAATACACATATAGAGATGGGTATGCATATTCACAACCGATAACACACACAAATACACACACATAGAGATTAATTTTTATGTATAAGCAACACACACATACACACACACCCACACACACACTCATATACACTAATCTCTACACACATGTGTGTGTCTATATTTATGAGTGTGTTGTATATGTGTGTGTGTGAGTGTGTGTTGGGTATACATACTCATATATATGTATGTGTGTTATATAAATAAATAGATATATACACATAGTATTCATACTCTAGATTAGTATATATGATTGTCACACACATAGGTATATACTATAGGCATACATAGAAATACACATGTGTATATACTAATCTCTACGTGTGTGTATGTTAGTGTGTGTGTGTGAGATTATAAATGTATATCAGTTTCTATACCCAACACACTCATATATACTTATCTTTATGTATATATGTGACACATACACACACATAATATATATATATATATATATATATATATATATATATATATATGTGTGTGTGTGTGAGTATGTATAACCAACACACTCATATATACTTATCTCTATGTATGTGTATGACAAACACACATCGACTTACACACACATACACATATAGATTAGTATTTATGAGTGTGTGTGTGTATATCTATATATTTATATACGGTTGTGAGTACACACATATAGACACAGACACACACACTCATATATACTTACCTCCATGTGTGTATGTTTATATACTAATCTTTATATGTGTGTTTATATGAGTGTGTGTGTGGGTTTGAGCATACACACTCATATATACTTATCTCTATATGATAATATACAATTGTGAGTATGTATACCCTATACTAATATCTATGCGTGTGTTTGTGAATGTGCGTGTATGTGTTGAGTATACATGCGTGTGTGTGTGTGTCTGTATAAATATATTAATATACGGTTATGAGTATGTAAACTCATATATACTAATTTCTATATACGTGTGTGTGTCTATATTTATGAGTGTGATGTATACGTGTGTGTGTGTGTATGCTGGGTATACATACTCATATATATGTGTGTGTATTATATGAATATATAGATATAGACACATAGAATACATACTATATATATATATATATATATGTGTGTGTGTGTGTGTGTGTGTGTGTGTATCTGAGTTTATATATTTATAAACAGTTGTGAGTACACACAAACTTATATATACTTTTCTCCATGTGTGTATGTCTATATGCTATTCTTTATATGTGTTTTTATATGAGTGTGTGTGTGGGTTTGGGCATACAAACTCATATATACTTATCTCTATATGATAATGTATGATTGTAATTATATATACCCTAAATATAATAATCTCTATATGTGTGTGTTTGTGAGTGTGTGTGTGTGTGTTGAGTATACATAAGTGTGCATATATATATATATATATATATATATATATATACATAAAGTTGTGAGTATGTAAGCTCAACACAAACACACACACTGATATGTACTAATTTCTACATATGTGTGTGTCTATATATATTAGTGTGTTGTATACTTATGTGTGTGTGTCTGTATGTGTGTGTGTTGGGCATACATACTCATATATATGTGTGTATGTTATATAAATATAAAGATATAGACAAATAGAATACATTATATATATATATATATATATATATATATATATATATATATACATAGATATTAGGCACATAGAGATACACTCATGTATACTAATCTCTATGTGTGTGCGTGTGTGTGTTGCCCAACACTATAAATATAAGATAGCCACACACACACACACACACACACACACACTTATATATATATATATATATATATATATGGACGTGTGTGGGTTCTCTATGTGTGTGTGTTTGTCTATATAACACATACGTGTGTGTGGGTATTCATACTCATAACCATATATAAATATATTGACACATACACACACACATAGATAAAAGTATATATGAGTTTTTGTGTATAGGCACACTCATATAAACTAATCTCGATATATATGAGTGTGTGTGTGTTTATGTGTGTGTGCGTGCGTGTGTATTGGATATATACACACACACACACACACTCATATATATTAATCTCTACACACACATGTGTGTGTGTGTATGTATGTGTGCGTGCATGTGTATTGGGTATACACACACACACTCATATATACTAATCTCTACACATGTGTGTGTGTGTGTCTATATATATGAATTTGTTGTATAAGTGTGTGTGTGTGTGTGTATTAGGTATAATTACTCATATATATGTGTGTGTGTTATATAAATATATAGATATATAGACATATGGTATCCATACTTATATATATATATATATATATATATATATATATATGTATATAATAGTATATATGATTGTCACACACATAGATATATACTATAGGCACACACAGACAAATGCATGTGTATATACTAATCTCTGTGTGTGCGTATGTGTCTATAACATACACACATAGAGATTAGTATATTTGAGTATGTGAGCGTGTGTGTGTGTTTGTGTGTGTGAGATTACATATGTGTGTGAGTATGAATACCCAACACACTCATATAAACGTATCTCTATGCGTGTGTGTGACACACACACATGGACACACACACGCATATATATCTCTATGTGTGTGTATGTGCGAGGGATTATATATGTCTGTGAGTATGTATACTCAACACACTCATATATACTTATCTCTACATGTGTGTGTGTGTGTGTGTCTGTGTGTATGTGTTTGTATGCTCATATATATTTATTTCTATGTATACTAACACACACATATGTATACATATCTATATTTATATATGAAAATATATATATATATATATATATAGATATATATATATATATATATATATATGTGTGTGTGTGTGTGTGTGTGTGTGTGTGTGTGTGTGAGTATGTATACCTAACACAAGCACAACACACATAGATATAATACAAACATATATCTATATCTATTTGTGTATGTGTGTTTATCTATATTAGTGTGTGTGTGTGACACACACACACACACACACACATAGAGAGTGTATGTATACTGTGTGAGTGTGTGTGTGTGTTGGGTGTGTTTGTGTCTGTATATATATGTATATACTATTATACTTTTCTCTATCTATATATTTATATATGATTGTATATATAAACCCAACACATACACACAAAAATACATACATACTCATATATGTGTTTGTGTGTGTATCTATGTGTGTCATTATCACACACACATAGATATATATATATATATATATATATATATATATATATATATTCTAATCTCTATTTGTGTGTATTTGTGTTGTGTGTGTGTGTTGTGTGTGTATATATGTATATGAGTGTGTATACAATTGTGGGTACACATACACACATGGGGATTATACATATGAGTGTGTGTGTATGTGTGTGTATGTCTATATATGAGTGTGTGTGTCTATATACAGTGGATATATGAGTGTTTGTGTGTCTATATACAGTGGATATATGAGTGTGTGTGTGTGCAAAGTGTGTGAGTGTGTTTGGTATATATATATATATATAATACACACATACACTCATATATACTAATCTCTATGTGTGTGTGTATGCGTTTGTGTATGTGTGTGTGTGTATGTATATAAATATATAGAGTGTGCATGTGTGAGACACACTCACACATGCAAATACACATACACACACACACACATACAAATACACAGAATGAGTATACATACTCACAACACACTCATATATATGTTGTGAGTATATATACATAGTCATCTCTATAGATATAAGTATATATATGAGTGTGTGCATGTGTCACACTATATTAGTGTGTCTGTGTGTATTGAGGCACATGTGTGTGTTACCTAACATGTGTGTGTGATATATATGAGACATATACACACACATAAGGATTAGTATACATACACCCAATACGTATACTAATCTCTCAAATATACTAACCTCTATGTGTGTGTATTTGTGTGTGTGATACTCATATAAACCAAGCACACACATGTACACACTTATATATACTTATCTCCATGCGTGTGTGTGTGTGTGTGTATTGGGTATACATACTCACAATCGTTTATATATAAGATGCACACATAGCCTACACATATGTGAGTGTGTGCGCGTGTATTGGGTATACATAATTTATATGAGTGTGTGTTGTATATACATACTCACACACACACACAAACACACAAGTATAGATTATTATAAATGAGTGTATAAATTTGTGTGTGTGTGTGTGCGTGTGTGTGTGTGATGAAACACTGTGTGATGAAACACACACACACATAGAGATAAGTATATATGAGTGTGTGTGTGTGTGTGTTGTGAGTTTGTATGTAAATACTCATAACCGTATATATATCTAGACGCACACAAACTTACACGCACAAATACTCATATATACTAATCTCTATGTATGTATTTGTGTGTGTGTGAGTGCGTGTCTATATATATATATATAGTCATGAGTTTGTGTATACACACTCATAACAAACACAGATATATACACACACATAGGGATAAGTATGTATGTGAGTTAGTATACCCCACACACACACACACGTATGTGTTGGCTATATGTGTATCTTATATATATACAATTGTGAGTATGCACAACAGTATACACACAAACTTATACCCAACATAACCACATAGGGATTACACACACACACACACATATATACAAATCTCCATACGTGTGTGGTGTTGGTGTGTGCGTATCTGTGCCTGTATATATGAGTTTGTGTGTGCGACATACATGTACTAGATAATAGTATGTAACACATATATGTTATATACTAATATCTATGTGTGTGTGTTTGAGTGTTGGGTATATATATATATCACACACACAAATACATGTGTGTGTGTGTATGTGTGCTGTCTATGTGTGCATGTCTCTACATGGAGATAAGTATATATGAGTGTACACACACATAGATATATGTAATACATACTCATAGATACACACAAACATAGAGATGGGTATACATATTTTACACTGTATATATGTATTTAAACACACATAGAGATTAGTTTTTATCTATAAGCAATACATATACACACACACTCATATATACTAATCTCTACACACGTGTGTGTGTGTGTGCGTGTATACATGTCTGTGTGTGTGTTGGGTATACATACTCATATAGATATAAACACATTATATTCATACTCTATATTTATATTTATATAGATATATATATATATATATATATATATATATATATATATATATATTTGTATGTATCATTGTCACACACAGATATATACTAAGGCGCACACAAACACATGCATGCATATATACTAATCTATGTGTGTGTGTGTGTGTGTGTGTCTATAACACACACACATAGAGATTAATATATATGAGTGTGTGTGTGTGATTATATATGTGTGTGAGTATGTATACCCAACACACTCATATATACTATGTGTGTGTAACACACACATGGAGATATGTATAGATGTGTGTGTGTGTGTGTGTGTGTGTGTGTGTGTGTGAGTGTATATATATGAGTATGCGACCCAACACACACACACACTCATATGTGGTGTATCTGTGTGTGCTATTTATATATGGTTGTGTGTGTGTGTTGGGTATACATACTCACAATCGTATATAAATATAAATACACATACATAGATAATACATACGTATGTGTGTGTGTTCTCACAACCGTATAGACACACACACACATATATAAAAATAATATATAAACACTCATACATACTTATCCCTATATTTATAATATCCAACACACACATGCACAAACACACACTCGCATATACATGTTTATATATATAGGCACACACACATATAGATTTGTATATATGAGTGTGTATGTGTGTGTGTGTGTGTATGTATATATGTATGTGTGTATATATTATATATTTATATACTTGCACACACACACAGACAAAGACTCCTACAAACTAATCTTTATGTGTGTGTGTGTGCCTATATATATATAGACATGTATATAACACATATGTCAATTAGACATGTATATTTGGTATATATATAGAGATGTATATTAGACATATGTGTGTATGTGTGTGTGTGTCTGTTTGTGCGTGCCTATTGGGTATACAGACTCACAACTATATATAAATAGATAGATATATGTATACCCAACACACACTTACACAAACACACACACTCATATATATTAATCTATATATGTTATATACATGTATATATATACATGCTCACAACCATATATAAATATACGTGTGTGTGTGTGGGTTGGATATACTTACTCTGAGTGTGTGTGTCATATATACTAATCTAACGTATGTATACCCAACACACACACACATACACACATACTCATATATACTAATCTCTATGTATATGTATGCATGTATATATATATATATATATATAGGATTGTGAGTATGTACCCAACACACACACACACACACACACATATATACTAATCTATATGTCTGTGTGTGCTCATATATACTTTTTCTCTATGTATACCCACACACACATATGTATATATATATATATTTGTGTGTGTGTGTGTGTGAGTGTGTGTGTGTGTTTGCATGTATACCCAACATACACACAACACACATAGATATAATAAATGATATATAAACACAAGATATACATACTCTCACACGCACACACCGTATGTATAAATATGTTAGTATATATGAGCGTGTGTGCTTATATATAGACACACATCTGTATATCACTCACACATATACACACCCATAGAGATTAGTATATGTGTGTGTGTGTGTTGGGTTTGAGTTTGTGTATACTATTGTGCATACTCACAACCATATATATATATATATATATATATATATATATATATATATATATATATATATATATATATATAAGATACATACAGATAAATATATACTAATTTTATGAATATATAATACATACGTGTGTGTTTCTATTTATTTATATCTCTATGTGAGTATGTATAAGTGTATGTGTGTGTGTGTGATAACTCATATGTATAAAATATTTGAGTGTGTGTTTGTGTATGTATACCCAACACATAAACACACACACACTCATATATATATGAGTGTCTATGTATGTGTATATTTATGTGTGTATGTGTATACATATGTATATATACTTATATTCTTATATATATAGACACTCACATACAAACAGACACACACTCGTTTATATATATACACAAACATACACACAAACACACATACATTGAGATTAGTATATGTGTGTGTGTGTGTGTGTTTTGGGTATACATACTCACAACCCTATATATATATAGACACACACACACACATACACATAACGATTAATATATATGAGCGTGGGGGTATGTGTGTGTGTGTTGGGTATACATACACGAGATTAGTATATATGACACACATACTCAGAGTATGTATATCAAACCCACACACATACACACACATATATTTATATATGGTTATGTATTTGTATATATATATATACATGTATATAACACATACAAATTAGTATATATGAGTATGTGTATATGTGTGATGGGTATACATATGTCTACATATTTATATCCAGTTGTGAATATGTATACCCAATAGGCACACATAGACAGACACACACACACATTTGTATAGTCTATATATATATATATATATATGCACACACACACACATAAGGATTAGTATATATGAGTTTGTGTGTGTGTGTGTGTGTGTGTGTGTGTGTGTGTGTGTGTGTGTGCATGTATATGAATATATAACACATACACCCATACACCCATACATATATGCATACACACACACACACACTCATATATACTAATCTCTATGTGTGCATGTGTGTGTGTGTGTGTGTGCCTATATATATAGACATGTATATGTGCGTGTGCGTGTTAGTGTGTGTGTATTGGATATATATAAATATATATATATAAGTATATATAAGTGTGTCTACATATAGAGTTTGTGTGTCTGTGTGTGTGTGTGTCTATACAGTTGTGAGAACATACACACATATGTATATCTTATTTATGTGTGTATATTTATATTTATATATGGTTGTAAGTATGTATACCCAACACACACACAACCATATATAAATGGTACACATCGACACACCACATATGACTGTGTGTGTTGGGTCACACACACACTCATATATATACACTCACACACACACACACACACACATATGTACATATCTCCATGTGTGTGTTGCACACACACATAGTATATATGAGTGTGTGTGTTTGTGTGTGTTTTCACAAACTCACAACCGTACACACATACACATACTCATATATTCTAACCTCTATGTGTATGTGGTTGTGTGTGTGTACAATTATAAGTATGTGATGTGTGTCTCTATGTTTATGTTTGTGTGTGTGTGCACACAACTCATATATACTAATCTCTATATTGATTGTGTGTGTGTGTGTTGGGCACACACACACCCACAAATGTAAACACACACACACACACACACACATGCACCCATATATACTAATCTCTATGTGTGTGTGTGTGTGTATCGGATATACATACTCACAACCGTATATATATACACACACACACACATACAAACCAACACACACAAACACCCATATATATCTATTGTGTGTTGGGTATACTCACACTCATACAGATACACACATAAAAACATACACACACACACACACACACTCATTTTGACATACACATGTATAATTATATACGGCTATGAGTATGTATACCCAACAAAAATAGACACACACAACAATGTATACATAGAGATAAGTGTGTGTGTATGTATATGTGTATATACCCAACATACATGAACATACACACACACACAAATATAGAGAGAGTATGTATATATGATTGTGTGTGTATGTTTATATGTATATATATATATATAAATATATATATATGCACACACACACACACCCAATACACACACACACACACACAATATACATACTCTCTTTGTATGTGTGTATGTGTGACACACACACATATAGAGAGAGTATGTATATTATGTGTGTGTGTATATATATATACGTATATATATATAAAAAAAAATATATATATATATATAGACACACACGCACTCATATATACATACTCTCTCTTTCTCTATGTCTGTGTGTGTGTGTGTGTGTATGTGCGTGTCTGTTGGGTATATACATATACTCTCACACACACATATATACTTATACTTATCTCTCTGTATACAAAGTTGTGTGTGTGTGTATATGTTTGTGTTGGGTATGCATACTCATAGCCGTATATAAATATACATGTATGTAGACCCATATGTGTTATATCTGTACATGCACATACTATATAACACACACACAAATGGAGATATGTATATATGAGTGTGGGTGTGTGTGTGTGTGTCAAAATGAGTGCGTGTATGTGTGTGCGTGTGTGTCTGTGTGAGTGTGAGTATGGTTACCCAACACACAACATATATATATATATATATATATATATATATATATATATATGTGTTGATTTGTGTGTGTTTGTGTGTGTGTGAGTGTATATATATATATAAATATATATATTTATACGTTACGTGTATATATATATGGTTATGAGTATGTATACCAACACACACACATATTGAGATTAATATATATGAGTGTGTGTGTGTGTGTCTACATTTGTGGGTGTCTGTTTGCCCAACTCACACGCAATCAATATAGAGATTAGTATATATGAGTTGTGTGCACACACACAAACACACATATAGAGACACACATCACATACTCACAATCGTACATACACACATAACCACGCACACACACACACACACTTAGAGACTAGTATATATGAGTGTGTGTGTGTGTAAGTATGGTTGTGAGTATGTGATAACACATGCACAGACACACACTCATATATACTATGTGTGTGTAACACACGCATGGAGATATGTATAGATATGTATGTGTGTGTGTGTGTGTGTGTGTGTGTGTGTGCGGGTGTGTGTGTGTGTGTTAGTGTATATATATGAGTATGTGTGTGACCCAACACACACACACACACTCATATGTGGTGTATCTGTGCGTGCTATTTATATATGGTTGTGTGTGTGTGTTAGATATACATAATCATAACCGTATATAAATATAAATACACACACATAGATAACACATACGTATGTGTGTGTGTTCTTACAACCGTATAGACACACACACATATATAAAAACAATATATAGACACACTCATACATACTTATCTCTATATTTATAATATCCAACACACACATGCACAAACACACACACATATACATGTCTATATATATAGGCACACACACACATATAGATTTGTATATATAAGCATGCGTGTATGTGTGTGTGTGTATGTATGTATGTATGTGTGTATGTGTTATATATTTACATATTTGCACACACACATAGACAGAGACTCATATAAGCTAATCTTTATGTGTGTGTGTGTGTGCCTATATATATATAAACATGTATATAACACATATGTCAATTAGACATGTATATTTGGTATATATAAAGATATATATTAGACATATGTGTGTGTGTGTCTGTTTGTGTGTGCCTATTGGGTATACAGACTCACAACTATATATACCCAATATACACACACACAAATACACACACACTCATATATATTAATCTATATGTGTTATCTACATGTATATATATACAAGCTCACAACCATATATAAATATACGTGTGTGTGGGTTGGATATACTTACTCTGAGTGTGTGTATCATATATACTAATTTCATATATGTATACCCAACACACACACACATATATACATACTCATATATACTAATCTCTATGTATATGTATGCCTATGTCTATATATATATATATATATATATATATATAAGATTGTGAGTATGTACCCAACACACACACACACACTCATATATACTAATCTATATGTATGTGTGTTTATGTGTATCTTTGTGTATATATATAAATGAGTGTGTGTATGTTTGTGTATGTGTGAGTGTTTATATATATAGGAATATAAGTATATATATACATATGTATACCCACACACACACTCATATATATATTTATATATGTATATATGAGTGTGCTTGTGTGTTGGGTATACATACTCATGTATGTATACAAAAACACACTCAAATATACTACACATATGTGTTAACACACATACACACTCATACATACTCACATAGAGATATAATTAAAAAGACACAAACACGTATGTGTTATCTATTCATAAAGATCAGTATATATTTATCTCTGTGTGTATCTGTGTGTGTATACCCAATACACACACATACACATATATACTAATATACTTTTCTCTATCTATATATATTATATACGATTGTGTATGTAATCCTAACACATACACACACACACACATACTCATATATACTAATCTCTATGTATGTGTATTTGTGTGTGCTGTGTGTGTGTGTGTGTGTTGAGTATGTGTGTTTTAGATATGTATACCATGTATATGTGTTTGTGTGTGTGTGTGGGTGTCATTATCATATACACAAATATATATGTATATATACTGATACTTATCTTTATATGTATATATCTATGGTTGTGAGTACGTATACCCACACACACACACACACACACACATATATATATATATATATATACATATATTAATCTCTATGTGTGTGTGTGTGTGTGTCTATATAGGTACTCACATAGGATATACTAATCTCTATTTTTGTGCGTGAGTACATATACCCAACACATTATATACGGTTGTGAGTGTATACCCAACACATACATATATAATGATTAGTATATATGAGTGTGTGTGTAAACATGCATAAACACACACAATTATGTATACACACATAGAGTATGTATACCCATTAGTATATATAAGTGTGTGTATGTGTTCTATGTGTGTGTCTATATATCTATATATTAGTGTGTGAATATGAGTGTGCGTGTCTATATATTTACATGCGTGTGTGTGTGTGTGCGATGGGTAGACACACAACACACACACACACACACACACACTCACACACACTCACACACACACACACATAAACATACACACATACACACACACATACACACACACCCACAAACACTCATATATACTAATGGGTATACACACACACACACTCTTTGTGTATATACATAGTTGTGTGTGTATATATTGGGTATACATACACATAGAGATAAGTATACTCAAATATATATTATTGTGAGTGTATGTGTATTTGTGCGTATGTGGTGTGTTGGGTATACATACTCACACTCATATACACACACACTCATATATATTAATCTCTATATATGTGTATTTTTGTATGTGTATATATATAAATTAATAAATATATAGAGATTTGGGTATGTGTGGGTTGGTGTGTGTGTGTGTTTGTGGGTCTGTGTGTGTGTGTTTGTGCATGTGTGTGTGTGTACACACACACGCACTCACATATATGTGTTTGGGTATATATGAGTACGTATGAGTGTGTGTGTGTGTGTGTCTATATATAGACATACATATATACATGTGTGTCTAAATATAGACACACACACACACACACATATGTGTTATATATATGTATATACTAATATTTATGAGTGTATGTATGTGTGAGTAACATACAGATATTTATATATACGATGTGTGTGTGAGTATATACATCGTGTGTTTATATAGACCCAAATCGTATATATTTATATACACAGATATATATAAATATATAAATACACACATAGAGATTAGTAATATGAGTGTGTGTGTGTGTGTGTCTATGTGTTGGGTATGCATACTCACAACGGTATATAAATATATAGACACACACAAACACACACATATAGAGATTAGTATATATGAGTGTGTGTACAGATAGGTGTATGTGTGCGCCTGTGTGTGTTGAGTTTACATACTCACAGTCATATATAAATATATAAACATATAAACACACAGATACACACATATTAGTGTATATATATATGTGTGTGTGTGTTTATATATTTATATATGATTATGAGTATATATACCCAACATAGACACACACACACACTCATATATCCTGATCTGTATGAGTGACACACATAGACATACATAGACACACACACACACACACAGTATATATATATATATATATATTGTGTGTGTGTGTCTGTATATATGTATGTAGAGACACATGCACATATAAAGATAAGTATAATCATATATTTATATACAGTTGTATGTATGCTCAACACACACACATAAGGATTAGTATATATATACTCACATAGAGATATATAGAGATACGATTGTGAGTATGCATATATAGACACGCACACACTGATGTATACTTATCTCTATGTGTGTGTGTGTGTATGTTTGTGTGTGTCTATGTGTCTATATATATATAGACATGCACACACTCATGTATACTTATCTCTATGTGTGTGTGTGTGTATATTTGTGTGTGTCTATGTATATATATATGGATGATTATTTTTAATAATAAAACTTGTTAGTAAATAATCTTTTAATTAATTGATTAAATTTATATGCAGTGTCACACTATTGTGAACACACACACACATATGGAGATACACACAATACAAACACACACATATATCATTGTCTATATACATTTATATGCAGTGTCACATGTATACCAACACCCACACACAGATATACCCACAACATTATATTTGAGTGTGTGTTGGGTGCACATACTTATGTGTGTGTGTGTGTGTGGTTATATATATATATTTGTGTGAGTGTGTGTGTGTGTGTGTATGTACCCATACATATATAAATATATTATGTGTGTGCTTGTGTCTTATATGTGTGAGTGTGTGCTTGTGTAGACACAGGCACACACTCATATATACTAGTCTCTTTGTGTGTGTGTTTGTGTGTGTGTGTGTCTATATATTTATATACAGTCGTGAGTATGTATATCCAATACACACACACACATAGAGATTAGTAAATATGTGTGTGTGTGTACCCAACACACACATATCTGAGTATGTATACCCAATATTTGTGTGTATGTGTATGTCTATATTCTTATATACAGTTGTGAGTATGTATATCTAACACATACACACACACACACACATCTGTGTGTCTGTGTGTATTGTGTGTCTATATATTTATATATGATTATGAGTATGTATACCCAACACACAAACACACACACACACACACTTGCTCATATATACAAATCTCTATGTGTGTGTGTTTGTGTGTGTTGGGTATACATACTCATAAAGATTATATATATATATATATATATATATATATCTGTGTGTGTTATGTGATATACATATTCATATACATGCTCACATATATACGCACACAACCACACAAATATAACGCAAACACACACACACACTCACATGCATAGAGTTGTGTGAGTTTAGGGTTTAGGGTAAACATACTCATAACCCTATAATATATATAGACACACACACAAATAATATATATGAGTTTGTATTTGTGTGTGTGTGTGAGCATATGGGTATACATGTGTGTATATATATATATGAGTGTAATTACCATGTGTGTGTGTGTAGGCACACATAGGCAAACACACACGCACACTAAACTCATATATTTATATTCGGTTGTGAGTATGGATACCCAACACACACACACACAACCACACAAATATAACACATACACACACTCATATATCTATATATATATATATATATATATATATATATATATATATACATATAGCCACTACAACTGTATACAAATTTTTATATATATATATCTATACACGGTGTGTGTGTGTCTATGTATTTATACGAATATACGATTATAAGTATACCCATTGCACACACACACACATACTAATAGATACTTATCTCTATGTGTGTGTGTGTGTGCCTATATAGACACGCACACACCAACTGATAGAGATATGTATATATGAGTGTGTGTTTATATGCATGTATATATATATATATATATGCATATATATATATATATATATATATATATTTATATAGGCACACACAAATATACGGTTGTATGTATATAAATACATATATTTATATATAATTGTGAGTATGTATATATATGGACACATATTTATATATAGTTGTGAGTGTGTGTGTGTGTGTGTCTATATATTTATATAGGCACACATAGAGATTAGTTTTATATACTAATTTACACAATATATATTTATATATGCATACTCATATATATAGAGGCCCACACACACACACACACACTTATATATACTAATCTCTATGTGTGTGTGTTACATACTCACAACTATATATCAATAGTATATATACCCAATATATATTGGGCATACACACTCATATATAAAGATTATGTGTGTGCGTGTATATATGTGAGTATGTATATATATATATATATATATATATATATATATTGTGTATATTAGTAAATAAAACTAATCCCTATGTGTGCGCCTATATAAATAAATATATATATATATATATATATATACATACTCAACACAACCTCATATATATATATATATATATATATGTGTGTGTGTGTGTGTGTGTGTGTGTGTGTGCTGGGCTAACATATATATCTATCATGTGTGTGTGTATGCATCTATATATTTATATACGGTTGTGAGTATGTATACAGACTTATATACTTGACACACACATATATATATATATATATTTATATACGGTTATATACTTAAGATACACAAATACACATATGTGTATACATGTATGTTTGTGTGTGAGTATGTGTGAGTGTGTGTGTTGGGTATATATGTGTGTGAGTCTATAAACCCAACACACACACACATACATACACACTCACACACACTCATACCTATAGACACACATATAGAGAATACACACACACACACACATAAATACTAATCTCTATGTGTTATATACATGTATAAACACATACACATGTATGTGTAATATGACATACACATAGTATATATAGACACACAAACATATAGAATATATACTAATGTATACTGAACACACACACACAAAGAAATTAGTATATTATCTATGTGTGTGTATGTGTTAGGTATATATACTCACAATCCTATATAAATATATAGATACACACAGTGTGTGTGTGTGTGTGTGTGTTATGTGTGTGTATGTATGTGTGTGTGTGTGTGTGAGTCTATGTGTGCATGCAAATACTGATATATACTTATCCATATGTGTATATTTCATTTATACTCAACACACACACAAACACAACCAAATATATAGTTGTGAGTATGTATATCCAACACACACAGATATATACTCATAGCCATATACACACACACAGAAACTCATATATATATACTTATCTCTATGTCTATCTATACAACATACAAGTATATAACATATGTGTGTGTTTGTGTGTGTGTGTGTATATTATAATTATGAGTATGTATACCCAATAAACGCACACAACCATATAGACACACACATAATGTGTGTTGGCTATACATATATACATATATATATATGTGTGTGTGTGTGTGTGTGTGTGTGTGTGTGTGTGTGTGTGTGTGTGTGTATGTGTGTGTGCATGAGGGGGGGGTGCATGTGTGTGTGTGTGTGTATGTGTCACATATTGTTGTAAGTATATATATATACTAATCTCTATGTGTATATACACATAGAGATAAGTATAAGTATAATATATATAGGTGTGTCTATATATTTATATATGGCACCCATAAAGAGATTAGTATATATGAGTGTGTGTGTGTGTATATATATATATGTATGAGAATATATAGACAAACACATGTATGTGTTATTATACATACACAAATATATATATACACACATATAAAGATTAGTATATATAAGTATGTGTGTGTGTCTGTAACAAATATACAGATACACACACACACACATATATATATATATATATACCCAACACATATGAGGATAAGTATAAATATATATATTATATATAAACTCATAACACAGATATATAATATATAAATATATAGACACACACACACATATAGATTAGTATATATGAGTGAGTGTGTGTACGTGTGTGTGTATGTTGGGTATACATACTCACAACACACAGACACACACACACTCATATATATTAATCTCTATGTGTGTGTGTGAGTATGGATATGTATATTTTTATATATGTATGTTTTATGAGTGTGTGTGTTGAGTATACACACACACACACTCATATATACTCATGTATATATACAATTGTGAGTGTGTCTATGTGTGTGTGTGTGTATATATGTATAAAAACACACATACATATGTGTTATATACATATATATATATCCATATATATAAATATATAGACACACACACGTACATGTTATGATATAAATAGACACACACATAAATAAAAATACATAGACAACACATATTATATATATGAGTGTGTATGTGTGTCTGTGTGTTTGTGTGTGTCTATATATATATATATATATACAATTGTGAGTATATATATATATGAGTGTATGTGTACACACACTCATATCAAATGTGTGTGTGTTTGTATAAATACTAACACACACACAAATATATATATATACCCAACAAACACACACACACAATTGACATAGATATATATGTGTGTGTGTGTGTGATAGCACATACGTGTATGTCTATATATTTTTATACAGTTGTGAGTATGTAAACCCAACGCACATCCACATACACATTTGATATGACTGTGGTGTACACATACACTCATATATGCATACTCACAACACACACACACAGATATATATATACACATAGATATATATATATATATATATATATATTTACATACTCACAACCATATATATAGTCACACACAAACACACACACACACACATACATAGAGAGATAAGCACACACACACACTATGTATATAGATATATTAGTATATATCTGAGTATGTGTGCGTGTGTATGTAGAGACACACACACATACTCACAGAGATAAGTATAAGTATATATGAATATGTGTGTGCGTGTTTGTATTTCTATGTGTGTCTATTATATATACTAATACATTATATATATATATATATGCATGTGTATGTGTGTATGTGTGCATACTAATCTCTATGTGTACCCATAATCGTATATAATTATATGGACACACACACACATATAGGTTATATGCATGTATATATATAAGTACACACAGACACACACACACATATATACTAATCTCTATGTGTGTGTGTGTGTGTGTCTGTATATACTTACTCACAATCGTATATATATGTAATAGACACACACACACGCACACTCATATATAATATTATATATATATATATATATATACTCACAACCATATATATAATATAAATATACATACACAATATATATATATATATATACTCACACTCATATACCCAACACACAAACACACATACACATAAATACATACACATAGAGATTAGTATATATGAGTGTGTGTAACTGTATATGAATATGTGTGTGTATGTGTGTGATAAAGATGCACACACATAGAGATAAACTCTGCATACATACTCATAACACACTCATGTATATGTTATAATTATATACATAGTCATCTATATGGATATAAGTATATATGAGTGTATACATGTGTCACACTATATGAGTGTGTGTGTGTGTGTTACCCAACATGTGTGTGTTATATTTATGAGACACACACACACACATATAAAGATTAATATACATACACCCAATCCATATACTAATATCTCATATATACTAATCTCTATATGTGTGATACTCATATATACCATGCACACACACACACTCACATACTCATATATACTTATCTCCATATGTGTGTGTGTGTGTATATTGGGTATGCATACTTATAACCGTATATATATAAGGCGCACACATAGCCAACACATACGTGAGTGTGTGTGCGTGTATGTGTTGGGTATATATAATTTATATGAGTGTGTGTTGTATATACATACTCACGCACACACAGACACACAAACACACACGTATATAGATTAGTATAAATGAGTGTGTATATTTGTGTGTGTGTGTGTAAGTGTGTGTGATGACACACACATACATATAGAGATAAGTATATATGAGTGTGTGTGTGTTGTGAGTTTGTATGCATATACTCATAACCATATATATATATATACAGACACACACACTCACACACACAAACACTCATATATACTAATCTCTATGTGGGTGTGTGTGTGTCTATATATAGTATGTGTGAGTGTATAATACGCACATAAAGATTAGTATATATATGTATGAGTGTATGTATATGTGTTGTGAATATGTATACCCAACACAAACACATACACAAAACACACACATACCCAATACACAATCATATATATGTGTATAACACAAATGTGTGTATGTCTATATAAATGTATATATATGAGTGTGTGTGTGTGTGCTGTGAGTATGTATACCCAACACAACTATATACATACACACATAGTATACATACTTGCATGTGTATGTGTGTGCATAACACACACATAAATGTACACACATAGAGATTAGTATACTTATATGTGTGTGTGTGTGTGTGTTGTGAGTATGTATACCCAACACACACATACAATTACAAATACACACATGGAGACATACACTATATGATTGTGAGTATATATATATCCAACATACAATCACACCCACACACTCATATGGAGATAAGTATGTATACCCAACATACAAATATGCACATATAGAGATTAGTATATATAAGTGTGTGTGTGTGTGTGTGACTATTTGTGTGTGTATATGTGATACACATATATATACTAATCTATATGTGTATATGAGTGTTGGGCATACAAGTATATAAGATGTGCACACATTTATGTGTGTATGTATGTGTGTGTGTGTTATCACACACACACATATCTCAATGTGTGTGTGTGTGTACTCATATATACTAATATATAGACACTATGTATAAGTATGTATACACAAAATACACAACACACGCACAATATATATATAATGACACACAAACACACACGCACATGTGTTGTGTGATAAGACATACATTTGTGTGTCTAGTATATATGTGTGTGTGCATGTGATAAGCATATATGTTTGTTGGGTATATATACCCACAATCATATGTGTGTGTGTGTGTGTTGAGTATAGATACGTAACACACGCATACACACATAGAGATTAGTATATATATATACTATTAACACATATGTATGTGTGTGTGTTGGGCATACATACTCACACAAAGATTAATATATATGAGTGTGTGTGTGTGTTGGGTATTCATACTCACACATATGTACTAATGTGTGTGTGTCTATATGTGAGTGTGTGTGTGTCACACACACACATACACACATTTATATATGTCTCTACATGCATGCACATACATATGTATATATAAATACGTACACACATAGAGATTAGTACATATGAGTGTGCATATGTGTGTGTGTGTGTTTGTATGTGTGTGTGTGTTTGTATGTGTGTGTGTTGGGTATACATATATAAATAGATAAATACACACACACACACACAAACACACACACACACACATGTGTGTGTCTATATAATTATATATACAGTTGTGAGCATGTATACCCAACACACAGACATACATACTCACAACCGTATATAAATGAATAGACAAATACACACACACACACACCCACATACTCACAATCGTATATAAATGAATAGACAAATACACACACACACACACACACACACACACACACACACACATATATATAATCTCTCTATGACACACACTTACGTGTGTATACAGACACACACATTCATATATACCAAACACATACATATGTGCGTGTGATAACAAATACGTGTGTGTATTTATACACGCATGTGTTATCACACATGCATACACATATATTCATATATATATATATATATATATATATATACATATATATAAGGATGTGTATAGACACACACACACACACACACACACATACACATACACACTCATATATATACACTCACACACATACAAAAATGCACACATATGGAGATTAGTATATATGAGTGTGCATGTGTGTGTGTGTTTGGTTTACATATATAGATAGATAAATATACGGATACGGCCACACACATGTGTGTGTCTATATAATTATATACAGTTGTGAGCATGTATACCCAACTCACAGACACATACACACACATACTCACAACCGTATATAAGTAAATAAACAAATGTATACACACACACACACACACACACACACACATATATATATTTATACATGCATGTGTTATCACATACACACGTACTCATATATATATATATATATATATATATATATATATATATAAGAATGAGTACAGACACACACACACACACACATAGACACAGACACATACACACAAATATATACACACTCATATATATACACTCATATATACTAATCGTATATAAGTGGGTATATATGCTCATAATCGTATATAAATATATAGACGCAGACATGTTTATGTGCACACACACAAACACACACACAAAGAGATTAGTATATGTGTGTGTGTGTGTGTGTGTGTGTGTGTTTTTATTTGTCTATATATATACACACACACACATAGAGATTAGTATGTATACACACACATACTCATATATACTTGTGACACATACATACTCATATATATATATATATATATATATATATATATATATATATATATATATATATATAGGCACACATAGATACTTATATATACTAATCTCTATTTGTATATATATATACTTATCCCTATGTTTATGTGTGTATATATATATAAATATAAAAACACATGTGTGTGTGTGTGTCTACTAATCTCTCTTTGTGTGTGTGTGTGTGTGTCAACTAATCTTTCTTTGTGTGTGTGTGTGTGTGTGTGTCGCACACACACACTTTTATACTAATCTCCATGTATGTGTGCGTGTGATATATATACATATATATACCAACACAAATATACACACACTCATATATACTTATTTATATATATTAGGTATATATACTCATATATAGAGATTATGTGTATGAGACATACACACACACATACACAAATATATATACATAGAGATAACATACATTCATATATACTAATCTCTATGTGTGTGTATTTATGCGTGTGTGTGTATTTATATATATCTATATATATGTATATAAGTGTGTGTTATCTCTATATGTGTGTGTTTGTGTGTCTGTGTGTGAGTGTGCGTCTCACACATATAATCTCTATATATGAGTGTGTTTGTGTGTGTTCAAACACACACTCATATACGATTAGAGTATGTATACCCAACACACAAACACGCAGACACACACACACACACATACACACAAACACACACACAAAACACACACACACACACATACAGATATATATATATATATATATATGATGCGTGTGTGTGTTTTTATATATATACTAATCTATATGTGTGTATGTGTGTGGGTGTGTGTCTATATATATATAAGCACACACACAAATACACAGTCTCACACACAGAGATTATATAGACACACACATAGTGATAAGTATACCCAACACACACACATATGGAGATAAGTATATATGAGTGCGGGTGACTGTAACACTCATATATATGTGTTATGTGTGTGTGTGTGTGTGTGCGCGCGTCTGTATATATACGGTTGTGAGTATGTATACCCATGTATATAGGTTTGTGTGTGTGTGTGCACACATACATGCTTACTCACAGACACAAACACACACAAATACACACACATAGAGATAAGTATATGTGAGTATGTGTGCGTGTGTGTGTATTGTATATGTGAGTGAGTATGTATGTGTACACACATACACACACATGCACTCAGTTGTGTGTATGTATACCCAACATACACATACACACACCAACACACACACACACACACCCTCACACACAAACTCATATATACTCATTTCTATTTGTGTGCCATATATAAATATATAGACACACCTATATATATGGTGTGTCTATATGTGTGTGCATATATGCATTGGGTATTCATACTCATAATCATATATAAATATATAGACACATATATATGTGTTATATAATCATATACATGCTCTATGTATTTATCTGTGCGTGTGTGATAACACGTACGTGTGTATGTCTACATACATATATATATTTGTATATATAAATATATAGTTATGAGTGTGTATACCTAACACACACAGACACATGTGTTATACACACACACACACCACACATAGAGATTAGTGTATATATATGTGTGTGTGTGTGTGTGTATATATACTGACAATACATATAATATATAAGTATACATGCAGTGTGTGTGTGTGTCTCTATATATGAGTGTGTGTGTTTGTGTGTCACACACACATAAGCTCTATATATTGGGTATACACATTCATATATAGAGATTATGTCTGCGTATGTGTGTGTATGAGTGTGTGTGCGTGTGTTACACTCATAGACACACATATACTATATACGAGTGTGTATATATATCTCTGTGTGTGTGTGTCTGAGTATGTATCCCCAACACACACATACACACACACACACTCATATATATTTATCTCAATATATGTGTGTGTCTGTGTGTGTGAGTATGTATACATACGGTGTGTGTGTGTCTGTGTGTGTGAGTATGTATACATACAGTGTGTGTGTGTCTGTGTGTGTGAGTATGTATATATACGGTGTGTGTGTGCGTGTGTGTTTATATGTGTGTGTGTGTCACACATATAAATATATAAACACACACTCCACACACTCATATGTACTTATCTCTATATATATATGTAGAGATGTGTGTGTGTCTGTGGGTATGTATAGGTGGGTGAGTGTATATTGGACTGTGTGTGTTTGTTTATAACAAACACAGACACACACACACACACACACACAAACACACACTTATTTTGCTGTGTGTCTGTGTTGGATATACACACACACATAAGTATATATGAATAAGTGTTTATATGAGTGTGTGTGGGTGTGTGTGTATTTGTTAAAGACACACACACACATACACACACACACACATATATACTAATTTCTATGCATGTGTGTGTGTATATATATCTATGTGTGTGCTATGACACATATGTGTGTATCTATATATACTCATATATATATATATATATATATAGATATATACACACACACAAACTCTTATATACTAACCTCTATTTGTCTGCCATATATAAATATATAAACACACCTATATATATTACACTTTTACTTATCATTATGTGTATATAATCATAATGATTAGTATATATATATACTGACAATCGTTTATGCAACACACACACACACACATGCACACCCCAAATACACACACGCACACACGTACATATATATAAATACAAATATATATATATACATACGATTTGTGTCTGTGTGTCTATACGGTTGTGTGTGTTTGTTGGTATACATACTCAACTATAATATACACACACATTGTGTGTGTGTATGTATATATATATATATATATATATATATATATATATATATATATATGGTTATGTGTGTGTGTGTGTGTGTCTATACGGTTGTGTGTGTTTGTTGGGTATACATACTCACAACCGTAATATATACACACATATAACTGTATACACACACACACACACACCCGCACACGCGCACACACACACACTCAAATATATATATATATATATATATATATATATATATATATATATACATATATATATATATACATATATATATGTTATGAGTATGTATACACATCCATATCTCCATGTATGTGCGAGATTAGTATATGTATATGTGTGTGTGCATGTGCGAGATTAGTATATATATGTGTGTGTGTGTGTGTGTGTGTGTGTGTGTGTCTTTATGTGTGTGTGTGTATATACTGTCTGATTATATAAATATATATACACACATAGACATTAGTATATATGAGTGTGTGTGTGTGTGTCTATGTGTGTCTTTGTGCATATAATGTGTGATTATATAATTATACATACACACATACATAAACACATGCCAATAGAGATTAGTATATATGAGTGTGTGTGTGGTGTGTGTGTGTATATATTTATGTGTTGGGTATACATACTCACTCACACCATATACCCAATACACCATACATACACTCATATTCACTAATCTATATGTGTGTGTTCTATCATATATACTTATCTCTATGTGTGTATGTTTCTACACATATAGATATATGTCTATATATACTAATCTCACACACTCATATATATATATATATATATATATATATATATATATATATATATATATATATGTGGTTGTGAGTATGTATACCAGCACATGAGTGTGTGTGTGTTTGTGTGTGTATACAGTTATGAGTATGTATACCCAACACACACACTCATATATACTTTTCTCTATGTGTGTGTGTGTGTTTGTGGTGTGTTATAAATATATATATGCCTATGTTTATACATTGACACATACAGACATGTTATATACATGTATTCACATATGTGTGTGTGTGTGTGTTGGATATACGTACTCACACACACGTATATGTTATCACACACACATAGATATATATAGAAACACACACACATGTTATATATATGTATACATATGTGTGTGTGTGTTAGGTATACATACTCACACACATGGCACAACACACACTCACATATACACTCACATGAGTGTGTATGTTGGGTATACATACTTAGGTATATATACACACATTCATATATGGACACATACACACACACACACAAATATAACATACGCACACACACATAGAAATTTGCTTATATGAGTGTGTGTGTGTGTGTGTGTGTGTGTGTGTGTATATGTGTGTGTGTGTGTGTGTGATATAGGTACACATAGATAAAGAGATAAGTATACATGTATACCTCACACACACACACACACACTCATATAAACTTATCTCTATGTGTGTGTGTGTGTGTTATATACATTTATATTTATCTATATGTCTGTGTGTGCCTATATAACACACACACACATACTCAAATATACTAATCTCTATATGTGCATGTTTAGTGTTTGTGTGTGATCCATATATATATATATATACTCACACTCATATACCCAACACATATACACACATACACAAACACATATACACACATACACAAACACATACACATCGAGATTAGTATATATGAGTGTATGTAATCATATATGAATATGTGTGTGTGTGTGTGATAAAATATACACACACATAGAGATAAATTGAGTATACATACCCATAACAAACTCATGTATATGCAATGAGCATATATACAAAGTCATCACTATAGATATAAGTATATATGAGTGTGTGCGTGTGTCACACTATATGAGTGTGTGTGTGTTGTGGCACGTGTGTGTGTGTTACCCAACATGTGTGTGCGATATATATGAGACACACACACACACACATAAAGATTAGTATACATACACCCAATCTATATACTAATCTCTCATATATACTAATCTCTATGTGTGTGTATTTGTGTGTGTGATACTCATGTATACAATGCACACACACACACACACACACTCATATATATTTATCTCAATATGTGTGTGTGTGTGTGTGTATTGGGTATACATACTCACAACCGTATATATATAAGACGCACATATAGCCAACACATATGTGAGTGTGTGTATGTGTGTGTGTGTTGGGTGTACAAAATTTATATGAGTGTGTGTTGTATATACATACTTACATACACACACACATAAACACACATGTAAATAGATTAGTATAAATGAGTGTGTATGTTTGTGTGTGTGTGTGTGTGTGTGTGTGTGTGTGATGACACACACACACATATATAGATAAGTATATATGAGTGTATATGTGTGTGTGTTGTGGATATGTATGGAGATACTCATAATATTATATATATATAGACACACACACACTCACACATACAAACACTCATATATACTAATCTTTATGTGTGTGTTTGTGTGAGTATATCTTTATATTTATATAGTTATGAGTATGTATATACACACTCACAACAAACATAGATATACACAGGGATAAGTATGTATGTGAGTAAGTATACACAACACACACACATTCATGTATGTGTTGGCTATGTGTGTGTCTTATATATATATAGTTGTGAGTATGCATACCCAATACACACACACACACACCCAAACTCATACACAACACACACATATACTAATCTCTATACATGTGTGGTGTGTGTGTGTGTGTATGTGTGCCTGTATATATGAGTTTGTGTGTGCGACGTACACATACTATAGATTAGTATATACCACGTATATATTATATACTAATCTCTATGTGTGTGTGTCACACAGACAAACACATATGTGTTATCACAACACATAGGTATGTGTTATCACACACATACTCAACACATGTGTCTGTGTGGGCCATACACTCATATATACTTATATCTATGTGTGTATTTGTATGTGTGCACACAAATACACACACACACATACACACACTCATATATGTTAATATATTTATATATGATTGGCACACACACACATACTCAAATAAGTCTATGTATTTATATACAGTTGGTGCGCACACACACACACACAAACATATATATATATATATATATATATATATATATATATATATATATATATATATATATATATATATATATATATATATATATATATATATATATACTCATGACTGTAGACACACACATACACACACTCAAAGATATTAGTATATATGAGTGTGTGTGTGTGTGTGCGTGTATACTAATCTCTATGTGTGTATTTATGTGTGTGTGTGTGTTGGGTATATATATATGTATCACACACACAAACACATGTGCATGTGTTTTGTGGGTGTGCGTGTCTCTACATGGAGATAAGTATATATGAGTGTACACATACACAAATATACCTAATATATATTGATACACAAATACACACATAGAGATGGGTATACATATTCACAACCGTATATATATAGACACACACAAACACATACACATAGAGATTAATTTTTATGTATAACCAATACACACACTACACACACACCCACACACACTCATATATGTATGTGTGTGAGTGTGTGTTGGGTATACATACTCATATATATGTGTGTGTTATATATCTAAATAGATGTACACACATGATATTCATACTATATATATATTAATATATATGATTATCACACACAGACATATACATGTGTATATACTAGTCTCTATGTATGTGTATGTGTCTATAACACAAACATATAGAGATTACTATATATGAGTGTGTTAGTGCGTGTGTGTGTGTGTGTGTGTGTGTGCATGAGATTATATATGTATGTGAGTATCTATACCCAACACACTCATATATACTTATCTCTATATATGTGAATGACACACACACAAGGACACACGAGGACACACACACACACACACACACACACCACACATATATATATATATATATATATATATATATATATATATCTGTGTGTGGGTGTCAGATTATTTATGTGTGTGAGTATATATATCCAACATACTCATATATACTTATCTCTATGTATGTGTGTGACAGACACACACACACACAATTACATACACATATAGATTAGTATTTATGAGTGTGTATGTGTGTGTGTGTCTATATATTTATATATGGTTGTGTGTACACACATACAGACACGCAAACACTCATATATACATATCTCCTATGTGTATGTCTATATACTATTCTTTATATGTGTATTTATATGAGAGTGTGTGTGGGTTTGGGCATACACACTCATATATACTAATTTCTATATAATACTATAATTGTGAGTATATGTACCCAATAAATACCAATCTTTATTTGTATATGTTTATGAGTGTGTGTGTCTGTGTTGAGTATACATACGTGTATATGCATATGTATATATATATATATATATATATATATATATATATATATATATATATATATATATATATATATACACGGTTGTGAGTAAGTAAACACAATATACACGCACACACACTCATACGTACTAATTTCTACATATATGTGTGTGTCTATATATATGAGTGTGCTGTATATGCGTGTGTGTGTGTGTGTCTGTGTGTGTGTGTATATATGGTATACATACTCATATTTATGTGTGTATGTTATATGAATATATAGATATAGACAAATAAAATACCTATTATATATATATATACCCACACACATAGATATTAGTATATATGGTTGTCACAAACACAGATATATACTATAGGCACATACAGACACACTCATGTATACTAATCTCTATGTGTATGCATGTGTGTGTTGCCCAACACTACAAAAATATGACACACATATAGATATATATATATATATATATATATATATATATATATATATATATATATATATATATACTTGTGTGTGTGTGTATGTTTCTCTATGTGTAATACACTCATATATACTTATCTCTATTAGTGTGAGTATCTATACACACACACACACTCTAAGTCATAACACATACATAAAGATTATGTATACACTCTAAATATATATATATATATATGTGTGTGTGTCTGTGTGTGTGTGTGTGTGTGTGTTTGGGTGTGCATATGTGTGTGTGTGAGCGTGTGTGTTGCATATACGATTGTCAATATATATATATATATATATATATACTAATCTTTATGCGTATATACACATAGTGATAAGTAAAAGTGTAATATATATTGGTGTGTCTATATATTTATATATTGCACACACATAAAGATTAGTATATATAAGTGTGTGTGTGTTTGTGTGTAAATATATATACCCACTCATATATATAAATATATGAGTATACATACACACACACATATGTTTTATCACACACACAGATATATATACACACACACACACATGAAAATTAGAATATGTGTATGCATGTGTGTGTGTGTCTTTAACAAATACACACATAGACACACACTCACACAAACACATACTCATATATACTTATGTGTTTGTGTGTATATATCGTTCACACACACATATTGAGAAAAATATATTTGTATGTGTGTGTGGGTGTGTGTATTGGAGATGCATACTCAGACACACACACACACACATATATATACACACTCATATACACTATGTGTGTGTCTATGAGTGTAACACACGCACACAGACACTCATACACACACATATACGCAGACATAATCTCTATATATGAGTACGTATACCGAATATATAGAGCTTATGTGTTTGTGACACACAAACATGTACACTTATATATAGACACTCACACACACTCTCCATATATACTTATATACTTATATGTGTGTGTGTGTGTGTGTGTGTGTTTGTGTGAGTATGTATACTTAACACACACACAGACACACTCATATATATATATATATATATATATATATATGTGTGTGTGTGTGTGTGTGTGTACGATAACACATACATGTACAAAGTACAATCTATGAGTGTGTGTGTGTATTATATATATATCTATATGTTTGTCTTTGTGTGTGTATGTGTATAGACATGGAGATAAGTATATATGAGAGTATGTGCGTGTTTGTGTGTATCTGATTGATATGTATATATATATATATAACACACACACACACACTCACACATACTCTCATATATACTTATCTCTATGAGTATACATACTCATAACCATTTATGTGAGTATGTGTGTGTATATATTGAGACACACACACACGCATACACACACTTATACTTATCTCTATGTGTGTGTGTGTGTGTGTCTCTCTACATACACACAAACACACACTCATATACACGGTTGTGAGTATGTATACTCATACAGAAAAGTTTATATGAGTATGTGTGAGTGTGTTTGTGTGTTATAAATATAGACATGTCACTCATATATATAGACACACAAATATACTCATATAGACTTATCTCCATGTGTGTATATGTGTGTTAGACACACACACACAAACACAAATACAGATACATAGACATTAGTATATATTAGTGTGTGTGTTTGTGTGCCTACCTCTACACAAACATAACACGCACATAAATATGTGTTGGCTATACATACTCACAACCGTATACAAATATATAGACACACAGACATACAAACACATACATAGAGATTAGTATATATGAGTGTATCCATATGTGTGTTGGGCATACATACATATATAAAAATATATATGCACATATAGACATGTATATAGGCACAGACAGACACTGTGTGTGTGTGTGTGTATGAGTATGTATATCGAACACGGTGTGTATGTGTATGTTAGCTATACATACTCAAAACACACACACGCACATAGAGATTAGTATGTATACTTAACACACACATGTGTGTGTGTGTGAGCATATACTCACACTTATATATACATGTAAAATTATGCATATATGAGTGTGTGTGTGTGTGTGTGTGTATATATATATATATGGTTGTAAGTATATATACCCAAGTATATAATTAATCTCTATGTGTGTGTGTGTCTCAATATTGTGTGTGTGTGTTGAGTATACACACCCACACACACATGGATGTGTATACATACTCAGAACATATGTGTTATATAGACACAATAGTGTGTGAGTGTGTGTGTGTGTCAATATAACACATACATTGTGACACACACACATTTATAGAGATTATATATATATATATATATATATATATATATATATATATATATATATATATATGTTGGGAATATATACTCACACTTATATAACATGTGTGAGTGTGTGTTTGTGTGTGTAAGTATACACACACAGATACACA
>JACERR010000223.1:57500-60000 GCA_016760335.1 Gastrodia elata
TGAGAGATTATATATGTCTGTGATTATGTATACCCAACACACTCATATATACTTATCTCTATATGTATGTGTGACACACACACATGGATACATAATACATACTCGTAGATAAACACACATAGAGATGGGTATACATATTTACAACCGTATATATATATATATATATATATATATATATATATACATACACACAATTACACACACATATAGATTAGTATATATGAGTGTGTGTGTGTGTCTGTATGTGTGTGGGTTTGTCTTTATATATATATATATACATACACACAATTACACACACACACACACACATATATATATTATATATATATATATATATATATGGATGTGTGTGGGTTCTCTATGTGTGTGTTTTTGTCTAGATAACACATATGTGTGTGTGAATATTAATACTTACAACCATATATAAATATATAGACACACACACACTCATAAAGAAAAGTATATATGAGTTTTTGTGTATAAGCACACTCATATAAACTAATCTCGATATATATGAGCGTGTGTATGTGTGTGAGTGCATGTGTGTTTGGTCTACACACACACGCACACCCTCACACACACACACTCATATATAATAATCTCTACACACGTGAGTGTGTGTGTGTGTGTGTATGTGTGTTTATATATATGAGTGTGTTGTATACGTGTGTGAGTGAGTGTGTGTGTGTGTGTGTGTGTGCGTGTGTGTGTTGGGTATACATACTCATATATATGTGTGTGTGTTATATAAATATATAGATATATAGACACATGGTATTCATACTCTATATATATATATATATATATATATATATGATTATCACACACATAAATATTTACTATAGGCACACACAGACAAATGCATGTGTATATACTAATCTCTATGTGTATGCGTGTATGTGTCTATTACAGACACACATAGAGATTAGTATATATGAGTATGTGTGTGTGTGTGTTTGTGATTCTATATGTATGTGAGTATGTATACCCAACACACTCAAATATACATATCTCTATGTGTGTGTGTGATACACACACATATATATATCTCTATGTACATGTATGTGTGAGAGATTATATATGTCTATGAGTATATATACCTGACACACTCATATATACTTATCTCTATGTGTGTGTGTGACACACACACATGGATACACACACACACACACACACACACACATACATATATATATATATATATAGATATATATATATATATATAGATGTATATATATATGAATATATATATATATATTTGTGTGTGTGTGTGTGTGTGTGTGTGTGTGTGTGTGTGTGAGTATGTATACCCAACACATACACAATACATAAAGATATAATACACACACATATATTTATATATATGTGTGTGTGTGTATGTCTATAATACACACTGATATATACACTTACTCACACACACACTCATATATACATACTCTCTCTATGTGTGTGCGTGTGTATGTGTATGTGCATATCTGTTAGGTATATACACATACTCACACACATACATATATAATTATACTTATCTTTATGTATACATAATTATGTGTGTGTGTGTGTTTGTGTTGGGTATATATAATCACAACCGTATATAAATATACATGTATGTAGACCCATATGTGTTATATCTATACATGCACATACTATATAACACACACACAAATGCATGTATGTGTGTTTATGTGTTTGTGTTTGTGTGTCTATATGTGTTATATATAGGCACACACACACACACACACACTCATATATACTTATCTCCTATGTGTATGTCTGTATACTAATCTTTATATGTGTATTTATATGTGTGTGTGTGTGGGTTTGGGCATACACACTCATATATACTAATTTCTATATGATATTAATTGTGAGTATGTATACCCAATATATACCAATCTTTATTTGTGTGTGTTTGTGAGTGTGTGTCTGTGTTGAGTATACATACGTGTATATGCATATGTATATATATATATATATATATTTATATATGGTTGTGAGTATGTAAACACAACATACACACACACACACACTCATATGTACTAATTTCTACATATATATGTGTGTCTATATATATGAGTGTGTTGTATACACGTGTGTGTGTGTGTGTATATATTGGGTGTACATACTTATATTTATGTGTGTATGTTATATGAATATATAAATACAAACAAATAGTATATATATATATATATATATATACCCACACACATAGATATTAGTATATATAGTTGTCACAAACACAGATATATACTATGTGCACATACAGACACACACACACACATACACACACACACATACACACACACACACAGATAGATATATATATATATATATATGCATAGTATATATATATATATATATATATATATATATATATAAATACACACAGACACACACACACACATACACTCATATATATATACTCTCTCTATGTGTGTGTGTGAGTGTATGTGTATGTGCGTATATGTTAGGTATATACACATACTCCCACACACACACACAC
>JACERR010000224.1:0-7500 GCA_016760335.1 Gastrodia elata
TGTGGTGTGTCACACACACACATATAGAGATTAGTACACACACATACACATATAGATTAGTATATATATAGGCACACACACAAACATACCCAACACAACACACACACACAAACACACACAAAAACATACCCAATGCACACACACATATATACTCATATGTAGAGACACACACATATATGGAGATAAGTATATATGAGTGTGTGTGCGTGTATATGTGTTTGTGCTGTGCTTATGTATATATATATGTACATACTCACAACCATAAATAATAATATAAATACACACATACACACACACACATATATATAATTTATATATACAGTTCTGTTTATATATTCATATATTCTAATCTGTATGTGTGTGTGTGTGTGTTGAGTGTCACAAACACACACAAATCACACAATTACACACACATAGAGATATGTGTGAGTATATAAATAAATAGACATATACGTATGTGTTCTCACACACACACGGATATATATAACACATATATGTGTCTGTATGTATGAGACACTCACAGACACATACGCACACACACATACACTCAACTCACACAAACACACATAGTATATATGAGTGTGTGTGTTGTGGGTATGCAGTATCACATAGACATTTGTGTGTCTATATATTATGATTAGTATGTGACTGTGTTTATGTATATGTGTGCACACACACACACACACAAACACATACATACATATACACACAATGCTTATGTATTTGTATATGGTTGTGAGTATGTATACTTAACACACACACACATATACATAGATTAGTATGTATGAGTGTGGTGTGTGTGTGCATTTGTGTGTTTATTTATATATATATATATAGGTCATATATAAATATATAGAACATACTCACTCATACATGTACAGATTAGTATATATGAGTGTGTGTGTTTATGTGTGTATGTGTGTACATACTCACACATGTATATAGATAGATACAAACATACTTATAACTATATATAAATATATAGATACACACTCGTATATGTATATAGTTGTGTGTGTGTGTATACCTGTGTGTTTGTGTGTGTCACACATGGAAATGTGCATATATGAGTGAGTGTGTGTGTGTTTGTGTGTGTGTATATATTACCCAAATATGTGAGTGTGAGTGTGTATGATTGTGTTTATATATTTATATATGATGTGTGTGTGTTTGTGTGTGCCTATATATATATATATATATACATGTATATAATACATACATCACACACACATAGAGATTAGTATATTTGAGTGTGTGTGTGTGCACACACATAAAAATTAGTATACATGAGTGTGTGTGTATGTGTGTGGTTAGCTGTGTATATATACCTATGGTTGTGAGTAGTTGTACATACACACAAACAAACATACGTAGAGATATGTATATAAATACCACACACACATACACTAATAGAGATAAGTATATATGAGTATGTAAGAATGTATATCCACACACAAACACACACACATAGAGATTAGTATGTATACAAAAAACCATATGCATTGTATTGAGTATGTATACCCAACACATGAGTATATAGAGATCTCTATGTGTGTTTGTTTGTGTGTGTTGGATATATATACTCAACACAAATATACTAATCTCTATGTGTGTGTTTATGTGTATGTGTTTGTGTGTGTGTATCTTGTGTAAATGTGTAGATTAGTATATATATATCTCAATATGTGTATTTTAATGTGTGCCACATATACACACACACACACTCATATATACTAAACTCTATGTGTGCATATAGCACACACACATAATGATTATTATAAATGAGTGTATGTGTGTGTGTGTGGCACAAACACACACACACATAGAGATTAATATATATGAGTGTGTGTGTGTCTATATTTGTGTGTGTTAGCACACACAAATACACACATACACACATGAAGATAAGTAGATTAGTATATATAAGTGTGTGTATGTCTACTTACTTGCATACTTATATGTAGAAATACTCACACTCACACATGATTGTGAGTATGTGCATATATATATATATATATATATATATATACAGATAGACACACCCTCACACACATATATTGAGATAAGTATATATAAGTGTGTGTGTGACTCAACCATATATATATATATAGATTTGTATATATGAGATTAGGTTATATGTGTTGGGTATACATAATCATAATTGTATATAAATATATAGACACACACACACACACAAATACACATACATACATACCCAATCATATATATATATATATATATATATATATATATATATATATACCCAACACATATTTGTGTTTGTGTGCTTGGTTATACATACTCACCCATCAGTATCACACACACCACACAAACCAACACACACACACAGTCATATATACTAATCTATATGTATGTGTGTGTGTGTTGTCTGTTGGGTATACATATATATATATATATATATATATATATATATATATATATATATATATATATATATATATCTGTGTGTGTGATGATTTGTATATATGAGTGTGTTTGTGTATGTGTATGTACATGCATACAGACACACACACACACATGGAGATATGTATTATGTGTGTGTGCGTGTGCATGTATGCAAGATATATGAGTGTTTATTTATTTATATACTGTAGTGAGTATATACATATTTCTATGTAGTGTGTGTGTGTCTATATCTCAACCACACACACACACATGGAGCCCAACACATACACACACATATAGAGATTAGTATATATGAGTGTGTGTGTGTGTGTTGGGTATATATATACCCAACATATACGGTTGTGTGTATGTTTGTGTTTGTGTATGTTTGTTTGTATTTGTGTGTACATAAACAGACACACACATACATAAACAGACACACACACATATAAACACACACATAGAGATTAGTATATGTGAGTGTGTTTATGTGTGTGTGTGTGTATATTTATATGAGTGTATAGTATATATGAGTGTATGTGTGTGCGCGTGTGACATATATACTAATCTCTGTGTATTAATCTTTATGGGTGAGTGGCTATATATATATATATATATATATATATATACATATATATATATATATATATATATATGTGAGTGTGTGTGTGTGTGTATGTGTGTGTATGTCATATATACTAATCTCTATGTGTGTGTGTGTGTTTGGTATATTGTATACCCAACACAGTTATATCTCAACCATATATACTAATCTCTATATTTGTTTGTGTGGGTGTGTTTTTATGTGTCACACACAATCTTATATATATATATATATATATATATATATATATATATATATGTACACACACTCACATACAAACACACGCACGCACACTCATATATACAAAGATTAGTATATTGAGATAATACATATATATACAAAGATTAATATATTGAGATAATACATATATATATATATATGTGTATATATGTGTGTGTGTATTTATGTGTGTGTGTGTGTGTATTACTCACATGTATGTATGTGTGTGTAACACATATGTGTGTATATCTGTATATTTATATATGGTGTGTGTGTGTGTGTGTGTGTGTGTCTACATAAATGCACATAGACACACATAGAGATTAGTATATACATACATATATATAACACTTATGCGTGTGTGATGTGTATTAGTGTGTGTATATCTCAATGTGTGTGGGTGTCTATATAATTATATGTGACTATGTGTGTATCTATATTTATATATGATTTTCAGTATATATACCCAACCCACTCACACACACACACACTCATATATTATAGTCTCTATGTGTGTATATTTATGTGTGTGTGTGTCTATGTATTAATATATAGTTATGAGTGTATACACCCAGCACACACACGCACACACACACATGTATGTGTGTTTGTGCGCGCATATATACAGTGTGTGTGTATATGTGCGCATATATCTACATATATATATATATATGTATATATATATATATATATATATTTATTTATAAATGTGTGTGTGGGTATGTTACTCACATGTGTGTGTGTGTAACACATACATGTGTATATCTATAAATTTATATATGTATACATACACACATAGAGATTAATATATATATATATATATATATATATATGTGTGTGTGTGTGTGTGTGTATAACACATATGTTTGTGTGATTTGTATACGTGTGTGTGTGTGTGTGTATAGGTGTCTATATATTTATATGTGATTGTGTGTGTCTCTATATTTATATACGATTATGAGTATATATACTCAACACACACACACACACACACTCATATATTATAGTCTCTATGTGTGTATATTTATGTCTGTGTGTGTGCCTATATATTAATATATAGTTGTGAGTATATATACCTAGCACACACACACATGTATGTCTGTCTGTGCGCGCATATATACAGTGTGTGTGTATGTGTGCGCATATATATATATATATATATATATCTACACACATGTATGTAACAGATACGTCACACAAATATATAGATTAGTATTTATGAGTGTGTGTGTGTGTGTGGTTGGATGTGTATATATATCTATATTTTTGAGTATTTATATATACACACAAATAAACACACATTGAGATATGTATATAAACACCATGCACATACACACATACTCATAGAGATTAGTATATATGAGTGTATGAGCATGTATACCCACACACACACATAGACACACACACATGGAGATTAGTATGTATACTCACAATTGTATGTATTGTATTGAGTATGTAGATATCTGCGTGTGTGTGTGTGTTTGTGTGTGTGTTGGGTATACATACCTAACACATATATACTAATCTCTATGTGTGTGTTTGTGTGTGTGTGTCTTGCCTCTATTTATATAGATTAGTATAGATATTTCTCTATGTGTGTGTGTTTATGTGTGTGCCACACACACACGCACACTCGTATATACTAATCTCTATGTTCATATAATGTACACAAACACACACACACATATAGAGATTAGTATATATGAGTGTGTGTGTGTGTGTGTATCTTTATATGTGTGTGTGGGCACACATAGTCACACACATACACACACATATGGATATAAGTAGATTTGTATATATGAGTGTGTGTGCGTCTACTTACATGTATACTTGTATATAAACATACTCACACTCACACATGATTGTGAATATGTGCCTATATATATATATATATAGACACATACATACAGATATAGAGATTACACACACACACACACACATAGAGGCAAGTATATATAAGGTTGTATGTATGTGTGTATGACCCAACCATATATATTTAAATATTTATAAATATGAGATTAGTATATATGTGTTGGGTATACATACTCACAATCGTATATAAATATATAGACGCACACACATATATGTGTATATATAACACATACGTGTGTATACAAACACACACATATATAACACACACATACATATAGAGATATATATAACACATACATGTATGTTATGTGTGTGTGTGTCTATATATTTATATACAGTTATGAGTATGTATATGTGTGTGTGTGTTGGGTATATACGTACATACTCTCACAACCATATATAAATATGTAGACACACATACGTAACAGACACGTATGTGTTACATATTTCTCCATGTTTGTATGTGTGTTATATATAATTAAGATTGTGAGTATGTATAACTTAAAATATATAAATACACACACATACACACATATGTGTTATATACAAGTATATATATATATATATACAGACACACTCATATACACTTATACTTATCTCTATGTGTGTGTCTGTGTGTGTGTACACATACATACATATAGACACGTTCATATATACTAATCTCTATGTGTGTGTGCACACTCATATATATGGGTGTGTGTGTGTGTTGGGTATACATACTCACACACTCATATATATATATACACACACACACACACTCATATATACTAATCTCCACACACAAAAATACATACACATAGAGATTAGTATATATGAGTGTGTGTTAGGTATACACGCACACACGCACACACACACACACACACACACACACATATATATATATATATAAATACTAATCTCTTTGTATCTGGTGTGTGCACACACACACATATATGTGATCATAACCACACACACCACAAACATATATATATACTATTCTCTATGTGTATGCATATATTTGAAAATATAACACATTGTGTGTGTGTGTGTGTGTGTGTGGTGTGTCACACACACACATATATAGATTAGTACACACACACACACATAGAGATTAGTATATATATAGGCATATAGACAGAAACACACCCAACACACACACACACATATGTAGACTGTCACAAACACACACAAACCACATAAATACACATGTGTGTGTATATACACATGTATATATTCACAACCATATATAAAATATAGACGTGAACACAAACTCATATATATAATTTATATATACTATTGTGTCTATATGTTTAAATATTCTAATCTCTATGTGTGTGTGTGTGTGTTGAGTGTCACAAACAAATAAATCACATAAACACACACACATAGAGACATGTGTGTGAGTATACAAATAAATAGACACATGCATATGTGATCTCACACACACACACAGATATATAACAGATACATGTGTCTGTATATATGAGACACACACACACACACCCACACACACTTAACACATACACACAGAGTATATATGAGTGTGTGTTTTGGGTATATATTGCCATATAGAGATTTGTGTCTATATATTATGATTAGTATGTGACTGTGTTTGTGTGTTTGTGTGTGTGTGTGCAAACCCACACACACACATGCCTATGTATTTATTTATGTTCGTGAGTCTGTATACAGAACACATACACACACACATAGAGATTAGTATGTATATATGCACACAACCAAATATATATTGAGATATGTATATAAATACCACACACACACACACACACTCATATAATTAAGTATATATGAGTGTGTGAGCATGTATACCCACACACACACATAGAGATTAGTTTGTATCAACATATGAGTATATAGAAATCTTTATGTGTGTGTTTGTGTGAGTGTTGGGTATACGTACTCAACATATATAATAATCTCTATGTGTGTGTAACTATGTGTGTGTCTTATCTCTATATGTGTAGATTAGTATATATATATATCTCAATATGTGTATGCTTGTGTGTGTGCCACACATACACACACACATACTCATATATATATAGCCACACACACAGTGATTAGTATATATGCATGTATATGTGTATGTCTATATATATACGGTTTTGTACTAAAATAAGATATATATATACATATATATATATATATATATATATATATATTCACAACTGTATATATATAGACACACACACACCCAACACATATATATATATATATATATATATATATATATATATATATATATATATACATCTATATATATATATATATATATTTATACTAATCTCTTTATGTGTGTATCTATATAGGCATAAGCACACACACTCATATATACACACACACATAGAGATAAGTATAAGTTTATATATATATATATATATATATATATATATATATAT
>JACERR010000224.1:15000-25000 GCA_016760335.1 Gastrodia elata
TCTATAGAAATACATACACACAGTCATATATACTTATCTCCATGTGTGTGTGTGTGCAAACACTTATACGATCACACACACACACACACACATATATATTTATTTCCATGTGTGTGTGTTTTGTGTGTGTGTCACACACACACAAACACATAGAGATTTGTATATATGAGTGTGTGAGTGTGTTTATATATATACACTAATTAAAATATATATACTATTGTGAGTATGTTATATATTCATATTGTACACATGTGTGTATTTGTATTTATATATCTATGTGTCTGTATGTATGAGGCACACCCAGAAACACACACACACACACAAAAAGACACACGCATAGAGATTAGTATATATGAATGTGTGTGTATGTGTGACTATATATAGATATACAATATGTGTGTGTATGTGTGTCACACACACATGAAGATAAGTATATATGGGTTTGTGTGTGTGTGTCACAATGTATATATACATACACACTCATACACACTCACACACTCATATATACTAATCTCTATGTCGTGTGTGTATGTGTGTGTGTGTGTCACACACACATGAAGATAAGTATATATGAGTTTGTGTGTGAGTTTGTGTGTGTTTGTGTATGTCATCATATATATATATACACACCCACACACTCATATATACTATTCTCTATATTGTGTGTGTGTGTATGTGTGAGTCTATGTTGGGTAGTTTGTGTGTGTGTATACCCAACACACACACACTCATATACTTATATGTCTATGTGTTGGGTACACAAAGATATATGTATACACATATTATATATGAGTGTGTGTATGTTGTGTATACGCATCTTATATATGAGTGTGTGTGTATGTGAGTGTGTGTATACACATCATATATATGAGTGTGTGTATATGTGTGTGTTGAGTTATCACACACACACACTTATTTATATATACTTATACTTATTTCCATGTGTGTGTTTGTGTCTATATATAAATTACACACCCAAGTGGTTGTGTGCACACACACATACATACATACACACACTCATATATACTAACACACAAATACACACACTCACACAAATATATATATATACATATATATGCATATAGAGATAAGTATAGGTGTGTGTGTTGGGTGTTAGAATATATGAATGTGTTTATTAGTATATATGTATACCCAACACAGATAAAGATTAGTAAATATATTCCCAACACACATACATATATATAGGCACACACAAACACTCACACATAGATACACACACACGCACACACACCCACATACATAAATATATTTATATATATTTATATACATGTGTATATAACATAGAGATAAGTATATACTACTATATGGTTGTATGTGTGTGTTTGTGCTTGTGGTGTTTGTGCGCATGGGTGTGTCTGTGTCACACACACACACACATATATACATACCCACATGCACACAAACAAGCACTATATATATGAGTGTGTGTACGTGGGTAAATATATACATGTGCTTGTGTGTGTGTACGTGGGTATATATACATGTGTGTGTGTGTGCATGACACACACACACACACACTTGGAGATAAGTATATATGAGTGTGTGTATGTGTGTGTTTTGTGTGTGTGTGTTTGTGTGTATGTGTGTATGTGTGTATTTATATCATATATACTTATCTCTAACGCACACACACTCATATATACTTATCTCCATATGTGTGTGTGTGTGTTCACACATATGGAGATAAGTATAGATGAGTGTGTGTGTATGTGTGTGTGTGTGTGTTGGAGATAAGTATATATGATATGGACACAAACACACCCAAATACATACATATAGAAATTAGTATATAAATATATAGATACACACATATGTATATATATTTTTATATATATAGACACACGCACACTCATATGTACTTATCTCCATGTGTGTATGTGTCTGTATATTTAGTGTGTGTGTGTGTGTGTGTGTGTCTATATATATGAGTGTGTCTTATGTATTTGTGTGTGTGTGATAACATATACGTGACATATACACACACACATATTTAAGTATATATATGTGTGTGTGTGTGTGTGTTGGTGTATGTGTGTGTATGTGTGTGTGTGTGTCACACAGAGTATGTAACACATACATATATATATATATATATATATATATATATATATATATGTGTGACTATCACACACATAAAGATTAGTATATATGAGTGTGTATGTGTGTGTGTATGTTTGTGTCTATTTATGAGTGTGTGTGTGTGTATGTTTGTGTCTATATATGAGTATGTGTTATATATACATAGGTACGTATATATACGGTTGTATGTGTGTTACATATATACCCAACACATATAGAGATTAGTATATAACACATACACACCCACACAACATGTATACTTTATACACAGACACACATACTCATATATACACACAGACATAAAGATTAATATATATTAGTGTGTGTGAGTTGGGTATACATAGTCATATATATGAGTATATTTATATACGATTGTGAGAATATATATCTAACACACACACACACAATTGTGTGTCTGTATGCTGTATACCCAATACACACAGATACACACACATATAGAGATTAGTACATATAAGTGTCAGTAGTGTGTGTGGTTGTGTGTGTGTGTATGTGTGTGTGTAGAGACACAATATATTTGGTTGTGAGTTATACATGGTTATTTACACACACACACACATGGGTATATATATATATACTATTGTGTGATAACATATATATATGATTGTGAGTATATATACCCACAACCATATATTTGTGTGTGTGCATGTGTGTGTGTACACACACACACACACACTAATGTATATGGTTGTGAGTATATAGACATAGAGACCATACACACAAATACAAACATATAGATAGTAGTGCAATTTTGTGTATTTATGTGTGTGTTGGGTATACATACTCAGTGTGTGTGTGTGTGTGCATATATATATATATATACAGTTGTGAGATATAGACATATATACTCACAAACACACACCATATACATACTCATAGATATGTGTGTGCGTAAGTGTGTGTGTGTATGTGTATGTACATATATACCCAACATGTATATATATATATCTATGTGTGTGGTTGTGTGTGTGTGTGTGTATTTAGTTGAGTTTGTACTCAACAACACACACACACACACATAACACACACATAGAGATAAATATATATGAGTCTGTGTGTGTGTGTACGTGTGTTGGGTATACATACTCTGACACAGACACATACACACATATATATATACACACTCATTATATATTTTTCTTTATATGTGTGTGTGTATCTAAATAAATATATATATATCTATGTGTGTGTGTGTGTGTCTTTACATATATTTATATATATATATAAAATAACACTCACACACAAACCCATTAATATTAGTATATATGAGCGTGTGTCTGTGTTTGTGTGTTTGTGTGGTGTGTGTGTGTGTATGAGTGTTTGTGTGTGTGTGTGGTGTGTGATTGGTATTCATGCTGTGTGTGTGTATGTATACCCAACCCACACACACTCATATGTACTAATTTCTATGTGTGGGCATGTGTTGACACACACACACACACACACACAACAAACACACTCACACATACACACACAAACACACTCATACACACACACACACATACACAGAGATTAGTATATATGAGTGTGTGTATGTGTGTTTGTATAAAATATATAGACACACTCACAACAATATTTATATATGTGTGTGTGAGTTGCACACACACTCATATATACGTATCACTATGTGTGTAGTGTGTGATGTGTGTGTCTTGGGTATACTTACTCATGACCATGTATAAGTATATATACACACACACACACACACTCATATATAATAATTTTAATGTGTGTGTGTTGGGTATACATATATAAATAAACAAATATACAAAAACACAGACAAACATGTGTGTGTCTATATAATTTTATATAGTTGTGAGCATGTATATCCAATACACAGACACACACATACACATACTCACAACCGTATATAAATAAATAGGCAAATACACACACACACACACTCATAGCACACAGATATATAAATTTTATATATATATATATATATATATATATATATATATTTATATATATACTAATCTCTATGTGACACCCACATGTGTGTGTGGTGATAACACATACATATGTGTGTATATTTATACACGTATGTGTTATCACACACACACACACATACTCATATAAATATATAAGAAAGTGTATAAACACACACACACACATACACATACACCCTCATATATATACACTCATATACGCACAAACACACACAAAGAGATTAATATATGTGGTGTGTGTGTGTGTGTTAATGGTATATACGAGAGTGTGTGTGTGTGTGTGTGCTGGTTTACATACGCACAATCATGTGTGTGTGTGTATGTGTTGAGTATATATATATATATCTGTGTGTGTGTGTGAGTATGTATACCCAACACATACGTAAATACTTATCTCACAACACACCCACACTCATTTATTTCTGTGTGTGCGCACACATACACACACACACACACACACACACACACATAACACACAAACACACACACGTACATATATATATATATATATATATATATATATATATATATATATATATATACACACACATATATATTAGTGTGTATACTCATAGCCATGTGTTGGGTATACACACACACACATACACACACTCATGTGTGTTGGTATATAGATATACTACCCACAACACATATACTCATATCATATGTATTATATATAGAGAGTATGTATACCCACCATATGTGTGTGTTTATGTGTGTGTGTATGTGCCCACAAACCATATATTTCGGAGTATGTATACCCATACCATGCACACACTGATATATACTAATCTCTATGTGTGTGTGCGTGTGTGTATACGATTGTGTGTGTTATGTGTGTGCACGCGCGTGTCTGTGTGGTGTGTGCGTGCGTGCCTATATATTTGTTGTGAGTATGTATTCTCAACACATACAGAGACACATGTTTGTATACATGTATATAACATGTGTGTATCTCTATATTTATAAATATATATATATGTGTGTGTGTGATAACATATACATGAGTGGGATTATGTATACTCAACACAGACACACATGTGTGTATACATATATATAACATGTGTGTGTGTGCAATATATAGACATAATCATATATACATACATACAAACATCACAGACATACACATGCGCATACACCCACATAGAGATAAGTATATATGAGTGTGTGTGTGTGTGTGTGTGTGTGTGTTTGTTGGGAATACATATTCACAACCGTATAAACACACACACACACACACTCATATATACTAATCTATATGTGTTTGCATGTGTGCACACACACACACAAATACACACACATAGAGATTTTTATATATGAGCGCGTGTGTGTATATGTGTGTGTGTGTACACACACACACTCATGTATTGAGTATACATACTTACAACCATATATATATATATATAAGTGTGTGAGATTTGTATATATAGATATATATCTATTTGTGTACAAACACACGCACATAGAGATAAGTATATATGAGATCACACAGAGAGAGATTAGTATATATGAGTGTGTATATGGTGTGTTTGTGTGTTGGGTATATAGTGTGTGTGAGTATGTATTACCAACACACACACCACACACACACTTATATATACTAATCTCTAAGTGTGTGTGTTTGTGTGTGTGTGCACATATATTTATATATTCACACACTATACACACACACATACACACATATATATATATATATATATATATATATATATATATATATATATATATATATATATATATATTTACTAATATCATGCACAGTTGAAGATATGGATGTGTATATATACTCATAACATGTATATATGTGAATATATATATATATATATATATATATATATATATGAGTGTGTGTATGTCTATTTGTATGCTATTATGAGTATGTATACCCAACCCACAAACACACACATACATGTATATAAGTGTGCATGTATGTTTGTGTGTGTGCAGTATTCCCAGTACACACACACACACGCACACATAGAGATTGGTATAAAGCACATACGTTGCCCATATATATACACACACATAGATGCATATATATATACTCATAACTATGTATAAGTATATATGGGTATATAGTTATGCTGTATGTCTATTGTATATATACTAATCTCTATATGTTAGGTATATACATACATACACACATATGTGAGTATGCATACCCAACACACACACACACACATACACATGGAGATTTGTATATACAAGAGTGTGTGTGTGTGTTGGGTACACACATAGAGAACAAACACATACACACACACTCATAAATATTATTCTCTATGTGTTATATACATATATAGGCACACACACGTATGTGTTATATGACACACACAGTATATATAGACATACATATACATAAAATATATACTAATGTATACCCAATACACACACACACACACAAAGAGAATAGTATATTATTAATATGTGTGTGTGTGTTGGGTACATACTTATAACTGTATATAAATATATAGACACATACAGTGTGTGCGTGTGTGTTATGTGTGTGTCTGTATTTGTGTGTGTGTGCATGCGCACACACTCATACATATTTATCTCTATATGTGTGAGTTTCATGTATACCCATCACACACACACACACACACACACGCAAACACAACCGTATATATTTAGTTGTGAGTATGTATACCCAACATATATAGAGATATATAAATCACATCCATATACACACACATAATCTATATGAGCACACACACGTGTGTGTGCATGCGAGTATGTACACTTATCTCTATGTGTGTGTCTATATAATATAAGAGTATATAACACATGTGTGTTTGTGTGTGTGTGTGTGTATATATTACGATTGTGAGTATGTATACCCAATAAATACACATAATTAAATATATATATATATATATATATATATATATATATATATATATATTTGTGTGTGTATGTGTGTCATAGACGATTGTGAGTATATATATATAATAATCTCTATATGTATATACACATAGAGATAAGTATAAGTATAATATATATAGGTGTGTCTATATATTTATATACGACACACACAAAGAGATTAGTATATATGAGTGTGTATGTATTTGTATGTGTGTGTGTGTATATATATATATATATATATGTGTGTGTGTGTGTGTGTGTGTGTGTGTGTGTGTGTGTGTGTGTGTGTATGTGTGTCTGTGTGTGTGTGTGAGTATATATAAACAAACACATGTATATATTATCACACACACATATATTTATATGTACACACACAGATATTTATATGTACATACACATGAAGATTAGTATATATGTGTGTGTGTGTGTGTGTGTTTGTAACAAATACACAAACACAGATACGCACACAAATACACACTCATATATACTTATCTCTGTATGTGTTTGTGTATACCCAACACACACACACAGATAAATATATATAAGTGTATGTTTATGTGTGTGTGTGTATTTGTTACAGACACACATACACACACACACACACCAACACACACACACATATATCTCTACGTACATACATATATAGAGATAAGTTTATATAAGTGTGTGAGTGTTTGTCTATATCTATATATATGTGACACACATACACACACATACACAGACATACATACACACACACATACACACACACACACACACACACACACACACACACACACACACTATTTGAATACATACTCACACACATAGAAACACACACTTACACACAGAGATAAGTATATATGAGTGTGTGTGTGTATATTGGGTATATATACTCAGATACAGATACACACACACACACACATATATATACCTACTCATATTTTTAATGTGTGTCTATGAGTGTAACACACAAACACATACACATACATAATCTATATATATATATATATATCAGTGTATATACATAATATATAGAGATTATGTACATGTGACACACAAATACACTCATATATAGACACACACACACACACACTCCAATATACTTATATATTTTTATGTGTGATTGTGTTTGTGTGAGTGTGTATACCCAACACATAAACACACTCATATATACTACACACTCAAATAAATATATAAATATATATGTGTGTGTGTGTGATAACACATACATGTGTGAAACACAATATGTGGTGTTATATATATATATATATATATATATATATATATATATATATATATATATTTATATGTGTGTGTGTGTTTTTGTGTGTGTGAGTGTGTGTGTGTTATCTATTTATACATGTCACTCATATATATACATACAAATACACACACTCATATATACTTATCTTCATATGTGTGTGTGTGTGTTGGATATACGTACTCATAGATATATATGATTGTGAGTATATAAATTTAACAACACACTCACATATATATATATATATATATATATATATATATATATATATATATAAATATATATATATATCTACATAGAGTTTATATATGAGTATATATACCTAACACATAGATACATATACATAGAGATTAGTATATTTGATGTGTGAGTGTGTGTGTGTGTGTTAAGTGTGTTTGTATATTGGGTATACAGCATCCACGTACTTGTATATATACACATACACAAACACTCACACGATTGTGAGTATATATACATACATGCAAACATATATACGACACACACACACACACACTAAAGAGATAAGTATATATGTGTGTATGTTGGGTATATATACATATATATGAGTGTGTATGTGTGTATATATATATATATACATATATATAGTTGTGAGTATGTATACTCAATACACACACACATACATATATATGAATGTGAGTATGTATACCCAACACACAAACACATAGATACACATAAACCATCGCACATATGTGTGTGTTGGTTATACATACTCGCATCCATATATATGTGTGTGTGTGTGTTGGGTATACATATTTACAACCATCTATATACATCTATATATACATACACACTGATATATACATATATACCTAACACAAATATACATACTCATATATACTTATCTTTATGTGTGTGTATGTATGTTTATATGAGTGTGTGTGTGTGTGTGAATACCGACACACACACGCAGAGGTAAGTATATATGAGTTTGTGAGTGTGTGTGTGTGTGTATGTGTGTGTCTGTGTGTATGTGTGTGTGTGTTTCTACACACATACACACATATAGAAAGGGTATCAATGTGTGTGTATGTGTATGTTGGGTATACATACTCACACATGAGTGTATGTGTGTGTGTCTTTATAATTATATGAGTGTGTGTGTGTAGTTGTGAGTATGTATACCCAAGACACACACACACACATACACACACACTCATGTATACTAATCTTCATATAATATACATACAGACATACACACTTATATATATATATTTATATACAGCTATGAGTATGTATATATGAGTGTGTGTGTGTGTGTGAGTATGTGTACCCAACACACACACACACTTTGAGATTAGTATGTATACCCAACACACATATGTGTGTTTATGTATATACTCACACTCGTATATGCATGTAAAATCATATATATATATATATATATATATATATATATGAGTTTGCGTGTATATATACACAATTATGAGTATGTATATCCAAGTATAATTAATCTCTATATGTGTGTCTCCATGTGTGTGTGTGTGTATGTGTGTTAGGTATACATGCACACACACATGGATGTGTATACATATTCACAACGTATGTGTCATATAGACACACATAGTGTGTGTAAGTGGGTGCGTCTATATAACACATACGTTGTGACACACACACACTTACATACTCACACCCACATACATAGAGATTATATATATATCTGTGTTGGGTATACATACTCACACTCATATAATTTTTGTGAGTGTATTTGTGTGTGTGGGTATATTCATATAGACACACACACACACACACATAAAGATTAGTATATACAAATGTGTGTGTGACTATATATAGATATACAGTATGT
>JACERR010000224.1:32500-42500 GCA_016760335.1 Gastrodia elata
ACTCACAATCATACATAAGTATATGGACACACACACATACAAACATAAACTGAGATAAGTATATATGAGTGTGTGTATGTGTGTATGTGTCTATATATATACTTATCTTTGTGTGTTTGTGTGTGTGTATATATACCACTCACTCATATATACTAATCTTTATACATGTGTGTTTGTTTGTGTATACTAATCTATCATAAATACTCACAATTATATATAAATAAACACACACTTATACATATGTATGCTAATCTCTATGAATATGTGTGTGTGTATGTGTAACACACATATAGAGATAAGTATATATACGATGTGTGTGAGTATGTATACCTAAGACACACACACACACACAAATATTGGTATACTTATACGGAGTGTATAGAGACACACACCACACACACACACACATGGTGTCACACACACAAGCACACACACACACATACAAATGAATATAGACACATACACATACACACACTCATATTTACTAATCTATGTGTAAATGTGAGTGTGTGCATCGTATATATGAGTGTGTGTGTGTGTGTGTGTGTGTTGAGTATACATACAGACACACTCACATGCACATGTGTGTGTGTGTATACGATGTGTGTTTATTTTGTGTGTGTGTGTATACGATGTGTGTTTGTTTTTGTGTGTGTGTGTGTATTACACACTCTCATATAGATATATATGTTGTGAGTATGTATACCTAATACACACACATTAAGATAAGCATATATAATCACAACATCATGTTTATATGAGTGTGTGTGATACACACACACAAACACAAGCACACACCGTACATATACATACACACACATGTGTGTGTGTGTGTGTTTATATATATACCCATGTGTGTTTGTGTGTATACATGCATATACCACTCTTTGTGCTATATACATGTATACACACACAAACACACACACACACACATAGAGTGGTATACCCAATACACACACACACACATAGAGTGGTATACCCAATACACACACACACACACACACACACTCATACACATACAAACACACACACACACACAACACACAAACACACACATAGAAATTAGTATATATAAGTGTGTCTATGTACAGTTGTGAATACACTTTATGTGTGTGTGTGTGTCTGTATTTAGACATGTGTGGGTGTACTACATATATACATATCCCTATGTGTGTAACTCATAATAGTATATATATATGACACACACACAAGCACACACACACACATACACACACACACACTACTCATATATATTTATATATAATTGTGAGTAATACACACATACACATGTATACTTATCTAACATACTCTCACACTTATATATACTAATCTGTGTGTGTGTGTGTATACTAATATTCTTATATGTGTGTGTGTGTGTGTGTGTATGTGTCTCTACATACATATGTTATATGTGTGTGTATACCTAGCACACACACGCACACACACACACACACACTTATTCATACAAATCTCTGTGTGTGTGTTTATGTGTGAGTGTGTGTCTACATACATGTGTTATATGTGTGCGTATACTCAACCCACACACACACACACACTCATAGCACACAGATATATAAATTATATATATATATATATATATATATATATATATATATATATATACTAATCTCTATGTGACACACACATGTGTGTGTGGTGATAACACATACATACGTGTGTATATTTATACACGTATGTGTTATCACACACACACACATACTCATATAAATATATAAGAAAGGGTATTGACACACACACACACATACACATATACCCTCATATATATACACCCATATACACACAAACACACACATAGAGATTAATATATGTGGTATGTGTGTGTTAATGGTATATACGAGTGTGTGTGTGTGTGTGTGTATGTGTTGAGTATATATATATATATATATATATATCTGTGTGTGTGAGTATGTATACCCAACACATATGTATATACTTATCTCGCAACACACACACTCATTTATTTGTGTGTGTGCACACACATACACACACACACACGCACACATAACACACACACACACACACACGTACACACACACATATATATATATATATATATATAGACACAAACATAAATATTAGTGTGTATACTCATAACCATGTGTTGGGTATACACACACACACATACACACACTCATTTGTGTTGGTATATAGATATACTACCCACAACACACATACTCATATCATATGTATTATATATAGAGAGTATGTATACCCACCATATGTGTGTGTTTATGTGTGTGTGTGTGTGCGCCCACACACCGTATATTTCGGAGTATGTATACCCATACCGTGCACACACTAATATATACTAATCTCTATGTGTGTGTGCGTGTGTGTATACAGTTGTGTGTGTTATGTGTGTGCGCATGTGTGTGTGTGGTGTGTGCGTGTGTGCCTATATATTTGTTGTGAGTATGTATTCTCAACACACACAGACACACATGTTTGTATACATGTATACAACATGTGTGTATCTCTATATTTATAAATATATATCTGTGTGTGTGTGATAACATATACATGAGTGTGAGTATGTATACTCAACACAGACACACAAGTGTGTATACATGTATATAACATGTGTGTGTGTGCAATATATAGACATAATCATATATACATACATACAAACACCGCAGACATACACATGCGCATACACCCACATAGAGATAAGTATATATGTGTGTGTGTGTGTGTGTGTGTGTGTGTGTTTGTTGGGAATACATACTCACAATCGTATAAACACACACACACACACACTCATATATACTAATCTCTATGTTTGCATGTGTGCACACACACACACACAAATACACACATATAGAGATTTTTATAAATGAGTGTGTGTGTGTGTATGTGTGTGTGTGTACATGTACACACACACACTCATGTGTTGCGTATACATACTTACAACTATATATATATTTAAGTGTGTGAGATTTGTATATATAGATATATATCTATTTGTGTACAAACACACACACATAGAGATTAGTATATATGAGATCACGCAGAGAGAGATTAATATATATGAGTGTGTATGTGGTGTATGTGTGTGTTAGGTATATAGTGTGTGTGAGTATGTATACCCAACACACACAACTCACACACACTTATATATACTAATCTCTAAGTGTGTGTGTTTGTGTGTGTGTGCACATATATTTATATATTCACACACTATACACACACATACACAGATATATATATATATATATATATATATATATACATATATATATATATATATATATATATATACATATATATATATATATTTACTAATATCATGCACAGTTGAAGATATGGATGTGTATATATACTCATAACATGTATATATGTGAGTATGTATATATATATGAGTGTGTGTATGTCTATATGTATGCTATTATGAGTATGTATACCCAACTCACACACACACACATACATGTATATAAGTGTGCATGTATGTGTGTGTGTGTGCAGTATTCCCAATACACATACACACACACACGTACACATAGAGATTAGTATAAAGCACATATGTTGCCCATATATATACACACATAGATGCATATATATATATACTCATAACTGTGTATAAGTATATATGGGTATATAGTTATGCTGTATGTCTATTGTATATATTCTAATCTCTATATATTAGGTATATACATACATACACACATATGTGAGTATGCATACCCAACACACACACACACACACATACACATGGAGATTTGTATATATAAAGTGTGTGTCTATGTTGGGTACACACATAGAGAACAAACACATACACACACACACTCATACATATTATTCTCTATGTGTTATATACATATATAAGCACACACACGTATGTGTTATATGACACACACAGTATATATAGACATACATATACATAAAATATATACTAATGTATACCCAATATACACACACACACAAAGAGATTAGTATATTATTAATATGTGTGTGTGTGTTGGGTACATACTTATAACTGTATATAAATATATAGACACATACAGTGTGTGCATGTGTGTTATGAGTGTGTGTGTATTTGTGTGTGTGTGCATGCGCACACACTCATACATATTTATCTCTATATGTGTGAGTTTCATGTATACCCAACACACACACACACACACACACACACGCAAACACAATCGTATATATTTAGTTGTGAGTATGTATACCCAACATACATAGAGATATATAAATCACATCCATATACACACACATAATCTATATGAGCACACACACACACGTGTGTGTGCATGCGAGTATGTACACTTATCTCTATGTGTGTGTCTATACAATATAAAAGTATATAACACGTGTGTGTTTATGTGTGTGTGTGTGTGTGTATATTACGATTGTAAGTATGTATACCCAATAAATACATATAATCATATATATATATATATATATATATATATATGTGTGTGTGTGTGTGTGTGTGTGTGTGAGTGTGTGTGTTTCTGTGTGTGTATGTGTGTCAGAGACGATTGTGAGTATATATATATACTATTCTCTATATGTATATACACTTAGAGATAAGTATAAGTATAATATATATAGGTGTATCCATATATTTATATATGGCACACATAAAGAGATTAGTATATATGAGTATGTATGTGTTTGTGTGTGTGTATAAATAAATAAATATATATATATATATATATATATACATATGTATATATGTGTGTGTGTGTGTGTGTGAGTATATATAGACAAACACACGTATATATTATCATACACACATATATTTATGTGTACACACAGATATTTATATGTACACACATATGAAGATTAGTATATATAAGTGAGTGTGTGTGTGTGTGTGTGTGTCTGTAACAAATACACAAACACAGATACGCACACAAATACACACTCATATATACTTATCTCTGTATGTGTTTTTGTATAACCAACACACACACAGAGATAAATATATATAAGTGTATGTTTATGTGTGTGTGTGTGTGTGTTTGTTACAGACAAACATACACACACACACACACACATATCTCTATGTACATACATATATAGAGATAAGTATATATAAGTGTGTGAGTGTATGTCTATATATCTATATATATGTGACACACATACACACACATACATGCACATACATACACACACACATACACACACACACACACACACACATACACACACACACTATTTGAATACATACTCACACACATAGAAACACAGACTTGCACACAGAGATAAGAATATATGAGTGTTTGTGTGTGTGTGTGTGTTGGGTATATATACTCAGACACACACACACACACACACACACACACACACACACACATATATATATATATATATATATATATATATATATATATATATACCTACTCATATTCTTAATATGTATGTCTATGAGTGTAACACACACACACACACTCAAACAAACGCACACACACACACACACACACACACTGTTTGAATATATACTCACACACATAAAGATAAGTATATATGAGTGTGTGTACATGTGTATGTGTTGGGTATATATACTCAGACACAAACTCACATATATATATACCTACTCATATTTTTAATGTGTCTATGAGTGTAACACACACACACATACACATACATAATCTATATATATATATATATATCAGTGTATATACATAATATATAGATTATGTGCATGTGACACATAAACACACTCATATATAGACACATACACACACACTCCAATATACTTATATATTTTTATGTGTGAGTGTGTTTGTGTGAGTGTGTATACCCAACACACACACACACTCATATATACTACACACACATATAAATATATAAATATATGTGTGTGTGTGTGTGATAACACATACATGTGTGAAACACAATATGTGGTGTGTGTGTGTTATATATATGTGTTTTTGTGTGTGTGAGTGTGTGTGTGTGTTATCTATTTATACATGTCACTCATATATACATACAAATACACACACTCATATATACTTATCTTCATATGTGTGTGTGTTTGTTGGGTATACATACTCATTGATATATATGATTGTGAATATATAAACTTAACAACACACTCATATATATATATATATATATCTACATAGAGTTTGTATATGAGTATGTATACCTAACACATAGATACACATACATAGAGATTAGTATATTTGATGTGTTAGTGTGTGTGTGTGTGTTAGGTGTGTCTATATATTAGGTATACAACACCCACGTACTTGTATATATATATATACACAAACACTCACACAGTTGTGAGTATATATACATACACGCGAACATATATATGACACACACACACACACTAAAGAGATAAGTATATATGTGTGTGTTTGTGTGTCTGTTGGGTATATATACATATATATGAGTGTGTATGTGTGTATATATATATATATATATATAGTTGTGAGTATGTATACTCAATACACGCACACATACATACATATGGATGTGAGTATATATACCCAACACACAAACACATAGATACACATAAACCATCACACATATGTGTGTTGGTTATACATACTCGCATCCATATATGTGTGTGTGTGTGTTGGGTATACATATTTACAACCATCTATATACATCTATATACACACACACACTCATATATACGTATGTATACCTAACACAAATATACATACTCATATATACTTATCTTTATATGTGTGTATGTATGTTTATATGAGTGTGTGTGTGCGTGTGTGCATACTGACACACACACGCAGAGGTAAGTATATATGAGTTTGTAAGTGTGTGTGTGTGTGTATGTGTGTGTGTGTCTACACACATACACACATATAGAAAGGGTATCAATGTGTGTGTGTGTGTGTGTGTGTATGTTGGGTATACATACTCACACATGAGTGTGTGTGTGTGTGTGTGTGTCTTTATAATTATATGAGTGTGTGTATAGTTGTGAGGATGTATACGCAAGACACACACACACACACACACACACACACTCATGTATACTAATCTTCATATAATATACATACAGACACACACACTCATATATATATATATTTATATACATCTATGAGTATGTATATGTGAGTGTGTGTGTGTGTGTGTGTGTGAGTATGTGTACCCAACACACACACACACACTTTGAGATTAATATGTATACCCAACACACATATGTGTGTTTGTGTATATACTCACACTCGTATATACATGTAAAATCATATATATATATGAGTTTGCATGTGTATATACACAATTATGAGTATGTATATACAAGTATATAATTAATCTCTATATATGTGACTCCATGTGTGTGTGTGTGTGTGTTAGGTATACATGCACACACACATGGATGTGTATACATACTCACAATCTATGTGTTAGATAGACACACATAGTGTGTGTGTCTATATAACACATACGTTGTGACACACACACAAACTTACACACTCGCACACACATACATAGAGATTATATATATATATATCTGTGTTGGGTATACATACTCACACTCATATAATATTTATGAGTGTATTTGTGTGTGTGGGTATATTCATATAGACACACACACACACGCATAGAGATTAGTATATACAAATGTGTGTGTGACTATATATAGATATACAGTGTGTGTGTGAGTGTGTCACACACACATGGAGATAAGTATATATGAGTTTGTGCGTGTGTGTATGAGTTTGTGTGTGTGTGTGTGTGTCATAACATATATATACACTCACACACTCATAGGCACTCACACACTCATATATACCAAACTCTATGTTGTGTGTGTGTGTGCGTGTGTGTGTGTGTATGTGTTGGGTAGTTTGTATGTCTATATACCTAATACACACACACCCATATACTTATATGTCTGTGTGTTGGGTACACAAAGATCATTATGTGTGTGTGAGTGTGTGTGTATGTGCTGGGTACTTTTATGTGTGATGTGTTTTGAATATACACACACACACAAACTACCTAACACAAACACACACACAACCATATATATATATATATAGATAATATATATATATATATATATATATATATATATATATATATATATATATATATATATATATATATATATATATATATATATATATATATATCTATGTGTGTGTGTGTGTGTGTGTATGCATGTGTGTTTGTGTGTGCATGTGTGTGTGTGTGTCTTTATATATACGATTGTGAACTTATACTTATCTCTTTGATGTATATATGTATATATATAGATAAGTATAATTTCACAACTATATATATATATATATATATATAAACACCTACACACACACACACTTATACTTATCTCTATGTGTGTGTGTGTGTATCTCTACATACACACGCTCACATATATTATTGCGAGTATGCATATAGATAAGTATATGTGTGTTTGTGAGTGTGTGTGTGTATGTGAGTGCGTGTGTGTGTTATCTATTTATACATGTCACTCATATATATATAGACAAACATACACACTCTTATATACTTATCTTCATATGTGTGTGTGTGCCTACGTACATGCATACAGATGCACACACTCATGTGGGTGTGCGTTGAGTACACATACATAAATATATACTTGTGTGTGCCTGATAACTTATATATGTGTGTGTGGTTAGTATACATACTCACACACACATACACATATGTGTTATCACACATATACGAATATATATACATACAAGTGTGTATACCCAACACACACACACACATATGAGTGTGTGTGTCTGTATGATGTATGTAGACACACACACACACACACATCTGAGTGTGTCTGTGTTTGTCTATGTAAGTGTGTGTGTATACATGTATATACATAAATACACACACATATGTGTGTATACATACTCACACACACATACACATATGTGTTATCACACATATACAAATATATATACATACAAGTGTCTATACCCAACACACACACACACATATGAGTGTGTGTGTCTGTATGCATGTATGTAGACACACACACACACACATCTGAGTTTGTCTGTGTTTGTCTATGTAAGTGTGTGTGTATACATGTATATACATAAATACACACTCATATGTGTGTGTGTGTGTTGGGTATACACACTTGTATGTATATATATTCGTATATGTGTGATAACACATATGTGTATGTGTGTGTGAGTATGTATACTAACCACACACACACATATAAGTTATCACGCACACACAAGTATATATTTATGTATGTGTACTCAACGCACACCCACATGAGTGTGTGCGTCTGTATGCATGTACAGTAGGCACACACACACACACTCACACATACTGTATATGTGAGAGTATGTATACCAAACACATATATACACACACACACACACTCTACACAGATAGAGATAAGTATATATACACACTCACATAACACACATACAGACACATACACACACACACATACTCACAAACACATACACACACACAAACACACAATATACACACATGCATTCATATATACTAATCTCTATGTGTGTTTGACACACTCATATATACTAATCTTTATGTGTGTGTTTATCTATATAAATACTCATAACGTATATATATATATATAGATACACACACACATACTCATATATACTTACCTCTATATGTGTATTTATGTGTGACATACACACACACACTCATATATATGTATGTGTGTGTTTGATATTAATATATATGAGTGTATGTGTGTATGTGTGTGTGTTGGGTATATAGACTCAAGCATATGTACTAATCTATATGTGTTGAGTGTGTGTAAGTATATATATACATACATGTGGGTGTCTATCTCTATATGTGTTTTTGTGTGTGTCTATAGATATACACACACACACTCATATATACATATCTCCATGTGTGTGTGTGTGTGTGCAAACACTTATGCGATCACACATACACACACACGTATATACTTATCTTCATGTGTGTATCTATGTGTGTGTGTCATACACACACACACACACACACACTCATTTATACATTTATTTTTATGTGTGTGTGTGTGTGAGCACACACAAACTTATAGAGATTTGTATATATG
>JACERR010000224.1:50000-56789 GCA_016760335.1 Gastrodia elata
TGGGTATACATATTATACATATATATACTAATCTTTATATATGTATTTGTGTGTGTGTGTCTTGTCTCTATATCTATAGATTAGTATGTGTGTAGAATAGTATATATATTTCTCTATGTGTGTTTGTTTGTGAGTGTACCACACACACACACACTCATATATATTAATCTCTTTGTATTCATATAATAGGCACATAAACACACACATATAAAGATTTATATATATGAGTATGTGTGTGTGTGATACACACATATACACATATAGAGATTAGTATATATGAGTGTGTATATATATTTATATATCTGTGTGTGTGATGTTTTGTAAATATGAGTGTGTTTGTGTGTGTGTATGTACATGCAAACAGACACACATACACATAGAGATATGTATTGTGTGTGTGTATATGTATGCAGTATATATGAGTGTCTATTTATCTATATATGATAGTGAGTAGATACATATCTCTATGTAGGGTGTGTACCTATATCTCAGCCACACACACACACTCATAGAGCCCAACACATAAACACACACATACAGACACATATAGAGATTAGTATATACAAGTATGTTGCGTATATATACCCAACATATACGGTTGTGTGTGTGTTAGTGTTTGGGTGTGTGTTTGTTTGTGTTCGTGGGGTACACACATACACACACACACACATAAGCACATACTCACACACACATGAACACACACACATAGAGATTAGTATATGTGAGTGTGTTTGTGTGTGTGTAAATTAATATGAGTATATTTATATATAGTTAAACACATACACACAGATATAAAGATAAGTATATATGGAGATAAGTATATATAAGTGTGTATGTGTGTGTGTGTGTGATCCAACCATATATATTTAGATTTGTATATATGAGATTAGTATATATATGTGTTGGGTATACATAATCACAACTGTATAGAAATATATAGACACATATACACAAATATACACACATACACAAATACACACACACACACACAAATGTATACATATTTATATATATATGTATACCCAACACATATTTGTGTCTGTGTGTGTTGGTTATACATACTCACCCATCACTATCACACTCACCACAGAAACACACACACACCTGCGCACTCATATATACTAATCTCTATGTGTGTGTGTGTGTTGTCTGTTGGGTATATATATATATATATCTGTGTGTGTGTAATGTTTTATATATATGAGTGTGTTTGTGTGTGTGTATGTACATGCATACAGACATACATACACATAGAGATATGTATTGTGTGTGTGTGTATGTATGCAGTATATATGAGAGTCTATTTATCTATATATGATAGTGAGTAGATACATATCTCTATATAGGGTGTGTACCTGTATCTCAACCACACACACACACTCATAAAGCCCAACACATATACACATACATACACACACATATAGAGATTAGTATATACGAGTATGTTGGGTATATATACCCAACATATATGGTTGTGTGTGTGTTAGTGTTTGGGTGTGTGTTTGTTTATGTTCGTGTGGTACACACATACACACACACACATAAACACATACTCACACACACATAGAGATTAGTATATATGAGGGTGTTTGTGTGTGTGTGAATTAATATGAGTATATTTATATATAGTTAGACACATACGCACAAACGTAAAGTTAAGTATATATGGAGATAAGTATATATAAGTGTGTGTGTGTGTGTGTGTGTGTGTGTGACCCAACCATATATATTTAGATTTGTATATATGAGATTAGTATATATATGTGTTGGGTATACATAATCACAACCATATAGAATTATATAGACACACATACACAAATACACACACACACACACACATGAATGTATACATATTTATATTAATCTCCATGTCTATGTGTGTGTGTGTGTGTTGTGTATATATGTATACATGAGTGTGTGTGTTTGTATACCGATACACACACACATAAAGATAAGTTTATATATGAGTGTGTGAATGTGTGTGTACACAAACTCACACATATATAGAGGGTATCATTAAGTCTGTGTGTTTGTATATTGTTATGCATACTCACACACACACACACACACACACTCATGTATACTAATCTCTATATAAAACACATACATACACACACACACACATGCACACACAGATATATATATATATATATATATATATATATATATATGTATATGGTTGTGAGTATGTATACATGAGTGTGTGTGTATGTTACATGCTCGTATATGTGAGTGTGTGTATTTATGTGTATGTGAGTAAGTATACCCAACACACACACACATACGCATTGAGATTAGTATTTATACCCAACACACATGTATGTGTGTGTGTACATACTCACACTCATATATACATGTAAAACTGTATATATGTGTGTGTGTGTGTGTGCGTGTGTGTATGTATATATATATACGATTATGAGTATTTATATCCAGGCATATAACTAATCTCTATATGTGTGTGTCTCCATATGTGTGTGTGTATTGGGTATATATGTACACACACACATGGATGTGTATACATACTCACAATGTATGTGTTAAATAGACACATATAGTGTGTGGGTCTATATAACACATACATTGTGACACATACACACACACACTCACATACTCACATAAATACACATAGACATTATATATATCTGTATTGGGTATATATACACTCATATAACATGTGTGAGTGTGTGTTTGTGTACGTGGGTATTCACACATAGACACACACACACACACACATAAATACACACACATAGAGATTAGTATATATGAATGTGTGTGTGTGTGTGACTATATATAGACATACAGTGTGTGTGTGTGTGTGTGTGTGTGTGTCACACACACATGAATATAAGTACATATGAGTTTGTGTGTGTGTGTGTCACAATGTGTATATACACACTCATACACACTCATACACTCATACACTCATACACACTCATACACACACATAAATACACACACATAGAGATTAGTATATATGAATGTGTGTGTGCAGTATATATGAGTGTCTATTTATCTATATATGATAGTGAGTAGATACATATCTCTATGTAGGGTGTGTACCTGTATCTCAACCACACACACACACTCATAGAGCCCAACACATATACACATACATACACACACATATAGAGATTAGTATATACGAGTATGTTGGGTATATATACCCAACATATACAGTTGTGTGTGTGGTAGTGTTTGGGTGTGTGTTTGTTTATGTTCATGTGGTACACACATACACACACACACATAAACACATACTCACACACACATAGAGATTAGTATATGTGAGTGTGTTTGTGTGTGTGTGAATTAATATGAGTACATTTATATATAGTTAGACACATACACACAGACATAAAGTTAAGTATATAAGGAGATAAGTATATATAAGTGTGTGTGTGTGTGTATGTGTGTGTGTGTGACCCAACCATATATATTTAGATTTGTATATATGAGATTAGTATATATATATGTTGGGTATACATAATCACAACTGTATAGAATATATAGACACATACACAAATATACACACATACACAAATACACACACACACACAAATGTATACATATTTATATATATATGTATACCCAATACATATTTGTGTCTGTGTGTGCTGGTTATACATACTCACCCATCACTATCACACTCACCACAGAAACACACACACACCCGTGCACTTATATATACTAATCTCTATGTGTGTGTGTGTGTTGTCTGTTGGGTATATATATACATATATATATATATATCTGTGTGTGTGTGATGTTTTGTATATATGAGTGTGTTTGTGTGTGTGTATGTACATGCATACAGACACACATACACATAGAGATATGTATTGTGTGTGTGTATATGTATGCAGTATATATGAGTGTCTATTTATCTATATATGATAGTGAGTAGATACATGTCTCTATGTTGGGTGTGTACTTGTATCTCAACCACACACACACACTCATAGAGCCCAACACATATACACACACATACACACACATATAGAGATTAGTATATATGAGTATGTTGGGTATATATACCCAACATATATGGTTGTGTGTGTGTTAGTGTTTGGGTGTGTGTTTGTTTGTGTTCGTGTGGTACACACATACACACACACACATAAACACATACTCACACACACATAGAGATTAGTATATGTGAGTGTATTTATGTATGTGTGAATTAATATGAGTATATTTATATATAGTTAGACACATACACACAGACATAAAGATAAGTATATATGGAGATAAGTATATATAAGTGTGTGTGTGTGTGTGTGTGTGTGACCCAACCATATATATTTAGATTTGTATATATGAGATTAGTATATATATGTGTTGGGTATACATAATCACAATCGGATAGAATTATATAGACACACATACACAAATACACACACACACACACAAATATATGCATATTTATATATATATGTATACCCAACACATATTTGTGTATGTGTGTGTTAGTTATACATACTCACCCATCACTATCACACTCATCACAGAAACACACACACACGCGCGCACTCATATATACTAATCTCTATGTGTGTGTGTGTGTGTTGTCTGTTGGGTATATATATATATATATATAGATATCTATATATATATATATATATATATATATATCTTGTGTGTGTGTGTGATGTTTTGAATATATAAGTGTGTTTGTGTGTGTGTGTGTACATGCATACAGACACACATACACATAGAGATATGTATTGTGTGTGTTTGTATGCATGCAGTATATATGAATGTCTATTTATTTATATACGGTAGTAAGTATATGCATATCTCTATGTAATGTGTGTATCTATATCTCAACCACACACACACACTCATGGAGCCCAACACATATACACACACATACACATACATATAGAGATTAGTATATATGAGCGTGTTTGGCATATATACCCAACATATACGGTAGTGTGTGTGTTTGTTTATGTTTGTGTGTGTACACACATACACACACACACATGAACGCACACATAGAGATTAGTATATGTGAGTGTGTTTGTGTGTGCGTGTGTGTGTGTGTATTAATATGAGTGTATATACTTACAATATTGCCGACACACACACACACATAGAGATTAGTATATATGAGCGTGTGTGTGTGCGTGTGATACACACACGCACACACACACTCATATATAAATACTCCCAACACACATTAGTTTTGAGTATGTATATATGATTGTGTGTGTGCGTGTGTGTGTCACGCACACACACACGCTCATATATACTAATCTCTATGGGTGAGTGGCTATATATATATATATATATATATATGTGTGTGTGTGTGTGTGTGTGTGTGTGTGTGTGTGTGTGTGTGTGTGTGTGTGTGTGTTTATTATGTGACTCAATACACACACGTACACACTCACACACTAATATATACTAATCTTTATGTGTATGCATTACACGTATGTATTAGCACACACCACACACTCATTATATACTCACATGTGTGTTGTGTGTGCGTATGATTAGTATGTATGTGTGTGTGCATGTGTGTGTGTCTATATATATTTAGGCACACATTAAAGATTAGCATATATAAGTGTGTGTGTGTGTGTGTTTATACACACTCATATATATATATATATATATATATATATGATTAATATATATGAGTGTGTATTTCTGTGTGTGTGTGTGTGCCTATAAATATATATATATATATATATATATATATATCCACACACACAAAGAGATAGAGATTAGTATATATGAGTATATGTGTGTGTGTGTGTGTGGATATATATATATATATATATAACACAAATTGATATTAGTGTGTGAGTATGTATACCCAACACACACAATGTGTGTGAGTGCGTGTGATAACACATACTCACAACCGTATATATGTGTGTGAGTATTCAAATAAATAGAAACACCTATATATGTTTGTGTTTGTATATATGAGACGCACGCCGCACACACACACACACACACACACAACACACACACACACAACACACACACGCACACACACGCATTATGTATGAGTGTATGTGTTGAGGGTATACATTATCATATATATTTGTGTGTCTATATATTTAGATTAGTATGTGTGTGTTTGTGTGTTTATGTGTGTGTTTGCACACACACACACACACAATATCTGGTATTTATATACGGTTGTGAGTATGTATACCCAACACACATACACACATATAAATTAGTATATATGAGTGTGGTGTGTGCGTGTTTGTGCATCTATTTATATATATATATATATATAATATATATATATATATATGTCGTATTTAAATATATAGAACATACTCACACATGTATGTACATATTAGCATATATGAGTGTGTGTTTGTGTGTACATACTCACACATATTTAAAGACAGACACACTGATACACACTCACAACCATATAGAAATATATAGAAAGATACACATACTCACACATATACCTGTGTGTTTGTGTGTGTCACACACACACACACACACACACACACACATCTATATATGGGAGTGTGTGTGTGTTTGTGTATGTGTGTGTATGTATTACTCAACATGTGAATGTGAGTATGTATGTGTGTATCTATAAATTTATATGCAGTGTGCGTGTGTTTGTGTGTGCCAATACATATATATATATATATATATATATATATATATATATATATACATACATGTATATAACATATATATCACACACACATAGAGATTAGTATACATGAGTGTGTGTGTATGTGTGTGTTTGGTTGGATGTGTATATATATCTATAGTTATGAGTATTTATATTTACAAAAA
>JACERR010000225.1:0-5000 GCA_016760335.1 Gastrodia elata
CCACACACACATATAAACACACACAACACACACACACACACACACACACACACACACACACACACACACACACAAACACACACACACACATATATGTGCTATATATTTATATATAGACACACACACAACACACACATATATGTGCTATATATTTATATACATGCACATGTATGTGTTATACACACACACACACACACACTCATATATACTAGTCTCTATGCATGTGTGTTGGGTATGCATACACACACACACACACTCATATATACTAGTCTCTATGCGTGTGTGTTGGGTATGTATACACACACACACACACACACACATATATATATATATATATATATATATATATATATATATATATATATATATGAAAATATAAGCTTGTGTGTGTGTTGGGTATGCACACACACATACACACACACCCATATACACACTCATAAACATAAATGAGTGTGTCTGTTGGGTATGCACACACACACACACACACACAATGTCTGTGTGTGCGTGTGTGTTGGGTATGCACACATACACACACATAGAAATTAGTATATATGAGTATGTGTATATGTGCCAATATATATGTATAGTTGTGATGCATGTATGTAGACATACACATACACATAGAGATTAGTATATATTTTTGTGTGACACACACACACACAAACACACACACACACATATGAAGTTAAGTATATATGAGTGTGTGTGTGTATGTGCGTGCATATATATATATATATATATATATATATATAGGCATACATTGACACACACACACACATGTGTGTGTATTTGTGTGTGTGTGTCTATATGTTTATGTATTTGTGTATGTGTGTGTGTGTGTCTCTATATTTTTTAATTATCCATATATATACTTATATATATATATCAGTGTGAGTATGTATATCCACACACACACACATAGAGATTATATAACACATTTGTGTGTGTTTATATATTTATATATGGTTGTGAGTATGTATAACCAACACACTCATAAATATTGGCTCACATAGATACACACACACGCATAGACAACACTCACACACACACACTTATATATATGTATATACGATTGTGAGCATGTATACCCAACACACACACATAAACAAACACACATAGGGATTAGTATATATGATACACAGACACATACAAACATATATACTTTTTTTTATGTGTGGCCGCTGGGATTTGAACCCATGACCTAGGATAACAAATCGTGAGCCTCAACCACTAGGCTACAACACTATTATACATGCATACAGACACACACACACACACAACCGTATAAAGATATATATATGACTGTGTGTGTGTGACACACACAAACATAGAAATTAGTATATATGTGTTATATATATATATATATATGTATATGTATAATGTGTGTGTATGTGTATGTGTGTGCATCTGTGTGTGTGTATTGAGTATACATACTCACACCTAATACACACACTCATATATACTAATCTATTTGTGTGTGTGTGTGTGTGTGTTAGTATGAATACCTGACACACTTTTATGTTTTCATATATATATGAGTGTGTGTGTGTGTGTGCATACCTAACCCACATGGAGATAAGTATTTATGAGTGTTTGTGTCTATATATATGTGTGTCACACACACACAAGTATGTGTTATATATTCATATACAAGCACACGTATGTGTTATATAAAAATATATATGTAAATATATATATATATATATATGTGTGTGTGTGTATATGTGTTTGATATTCATACTCACACTCATATATATGTTCTCAAAACCAAATATATATATATATATATATATATATGTATTGACGCATACACTCATATATACTTATCTCTATGTGTGTGTATTTATGTGTGTGTGTCTATATATTTATACTATAGGTGCGGGTCTATATATTTATGTGTGTGTTAAGTGTGTATGTGTGTGTGTATGTGTGAGTGTGTGTGTGTATGCACACACTCATATATACTTATCTCCATGTGTGAGTGTTTCATGTAAACCCTAAATCCTAAACCCTAAACCCTATATATATATATATATATATATATATATATATATATATATATATATATATATATATATATATATATATCTACACACATACACACACTCATATATACTTATCTCTATGTGTGTGTCTTTACAATATACAAATATATAACACATGTGTGTGTTTGTGTGTGTGTGTGTGTGTGTGTGTGTGTATTACAATTATGAGTATGCATACCCAATAAACACACACAGACACACACACACACACAACCATATATATATACACATAGTGATGCATATATATATATATACTCATAATCGTATCTAAGTATATATGGGTATATGGTTGTGCTGTATGTCTATTGTATATATACTAATCTTTATGTGTTGGTATATACATACATACTCACACACGCATATGTGAGTAAGTATACCAAACACACATACAAACACATACACATGGAGATTAATGTATATGAGTGTATGTGTGGATGTTTGGTATACACATAGAGAACACACGCGCACACACACTCATAAATATTAATATCTATGTGTTATATACATATATAGGCACACACACATATGTATTATATGACGCACACACAATATATATATAGAGACACCAACACACAAGATATATGCTTATGTATACCCAACACACACACACACATAAAGAGATTAGTATATTATTTATGTGTGTGCGTTTGTGTTGGGTATATATACTCGCAACTATATATAAATATATGGACACATAGTGTGTTGTGTATGTTAAGTGTGTGTGTGTGTATAAGTGTGTGTGTGGGTGTTGGGTACACCCATACAAAACACACACACACACTCATAAATACTAATCTCTATATGTTATATACATATATAGACACACACACATATGTATTATATGACACTCAAACAATATATAAAGAGACACAAACACACAAGATATATACTAATGTATACCCAATGCACACACATACATAAAAAGATTAGTATATTATTTATAAGTGTGTATGTGTATTGGGTACACATACTCACAACTGTATATAAATATATAAATACACAGTGTGCGTGTGTGTGTTAAGTGTGTATGTGTGTGTGTGTGTGTATGTTTCATGTATACCCAACACACACACATACACACAAACACAACCGTATATATATAGTTGTGAGTATGTATACCCAACGCACACATAGATATATATTCACAGTTATATACACGCACACAATCTATATGAGCACACACATTTGTGTGTGAGTAAGTACACTTATATATATATATATATATATATATATATATATATATATATCTGTGTGTGTGTGTGTGTGTGTGTGTGTGTGTGTGTGTGTGTGTGTGTAACCCCACACACACACTCATATATACTTATCTCTATGTGTGTGTCTTTACATCATATAAATATATAACACATGTGTGTGTTTGTTTGTATGTGTGTGCGTGTGTGTATATTATGATTATGAGTATGCATACCCAGTAAACACACACAACCATATAGACCCACACACAGATACACACACACACACACAGAACCATATATATCCACACACATTGATGCATATATATACTCATAACCATATTTAAGTATATATGGGTATATGGTTGTGTTGTATGTCTATTGTATATACACTAGTCTCTATGTGTTGGTATATACATATATACTCACACACACATATGTGAGTAAGTATACCCAACACACACACAAACACATACACATGGAGATTAGTATATATGAGTGTGTGTGTGAGTATTTGGTACACACATAGAGAACACATACACACACACACACAGTCATAAATATTAATATCTATGTGTTATATATATATATATATATATATATATAGACCCACACGTATGTATTATCTGATGCACGCACAATATATATAGAGATACCAACACACAAGATATATACTAATGCATACCCAACACACACACACATAAAGAGATTAGTATATTATCTATGTGTGTGTGTGTTGGGTATACATACTCAGAACTATATATAAATATATAGACACACAGTGTGTGTGTATATTAAGTGTGTGTGTGTGTATGCACATACTCATATATACTTATCTCCATATGTGTGTGTTTTATGTATACCCAACACACACACATACACACAGAAATACAATCGTATATATATATATAGTTGTGAATATGTATACCCAACACGCACATAGATATATATATTCACAACCATATACATACATACAATCTATATGAGCGCACACATGTGTGTGAGTGTGTTTGTGTGTGTGTGTGTGTTTGTATGTGTGTGTTTGTGAGTATGTACACTTATATATATATATATATATATATGTATATGTATGTGTAACACATACACACACACATACTTATATATACTTATCTCTATGTGTGTGTTTATACAACATACAAATATATAACACATGTGTGTGTTTGTGTGTGTGTGTGTATATTACGATTGTGAGTATGTATACCCAATAAACACACACAACCATAGACACACACACACACACATACACACACATGACTGTGTATATATATATATAGCTATATAACACACACAATGTGTGTTGGCTATACATATAGATAACACACACATTCATATATACAAATCTCTATATCTATGTTTGTGTGTATGTGTGCTATGAGTATGTATACCTAACACACAGACATACACATACATAGTGATAAGTATATATGACACACACGAACACACACACACACACACACACACACACACATATAGATATTAGTTTATACGAGGGTGTGTGTTTGCGTGTATGTGTGTGTATGAGTGTGTGTTTCTATATGTATGTGAACTTATACTTTTCTCTATGATTTGTATATATTTATATATAGGCATATACAAATGCACATAAACACACACACACATATATGAGTGTGTGTTTATGTGTGTGTTTGGTATGCATGCTCATAAACACAAACACACTCACAGATATATATATATAACTTATACATGGGTATTAATACTCACAAACATATATATAACATGTGTG
>JACERR010000225.1:27500-55747 GCA_016760335.1 Gastrodia elata
ATGAATGTGTGTGTGTATATATATACATTTATGAGTATGTATATCTATGTATATAACTAATCTCTATATTTGTGTGCATCTCCATGTGTGTATGTGTGTTTGTGTGTGGGTTTGGTATATATGCACACACACATATGGATGTGTATACATACTCACAACATATGTGTTATATAAACATATATAGTGTGTGTAAGTGTGTGTGTCTATATAACACATATGTTGTGACACACATAGACACGCACCCTCACACACACACATAGAGATTATATGTATTTGTGTTGGGTATACATACTCATACTCATATAACATGTGTGAGTGTGTTTTTGTGTGTGTGTTTACACACATAGACACACACACACACACAAACACACACAGATAGAGATTAGTATATATGAATATGTGTGTGACTATATATAGATATACGGTGTGTGTGTGTGTATGTGTGTCACATACACATAGACATAGGTATATATGAGTTTGTATGTGTGTGTGAGTTTGTGAGTTTGTGTGTATGTGTGTGTGTGTGTCACAATGTATATACACATACACAAACACTCATACACACCCACACACTCTTATATTCTAATCTCTATGTTGTGAGTGTGTGGGTGTGTCTGTATTAGGTAGTTTGTGTGTGTGTATACCCAACACACACACTCATTTACTTATGTGTCTGTGTATTGGGTACACAGAAATTATTATGTGCGTGTGTATGCGTGTGTTGTATGTTAGGTATACATATATACACAAACTACCCAACACAGACACACACATAATATAGAGATTAGTATATATAAGTGTATGAGTCTGTATACCCAATACATTTTTTGTGTGTGTGCATGTGTTATCTCTATTTATGTGTGTGTGTTATGTGTGTGTCCATCACAACCATATATATATATATATATATATAAATATAACACACAAACATTTGTTTTATCACAATTGTTATATACGTATATAGACACACATATCTCCATGTGGGTGTGTGTGAGAGAGAGATTAGTAAACTTATTTGGTATGTGTATATAGACATATGTGTTACCCAGTACATATGTCTATATATATATTTATGTGCATATGATAGCACATATATGTATATAGCATATTCGTGTGTATATCTATATATTTATATACCAATTTAAATTTGTGTATGTGTGATAACACATACATGTGTGGTGCTTATACATACTCATTTTGATTATATATACATACTCTCTATATTATATGTGTTGGGTATAGAGATTAGAATATATAAGTGTGTGTATGTGTGTGTGTGTTGGGTATACACATACACACACATATATATGTGAGTGTTTGTGTGTGTATCTATATATATATATATATATATATATATATATATATGTACACACACATGTGTGTGTATTTGTGTATATACATATATATACACACACTCATATAGACAGATACATACACACTCATATGTGTGTATGTGTGTGTCTACATACATGCAGACAAACACACACATACTCATGTGTGTGTGTGTTATGTATATACATATGTATATATATATATATCAGTGTGTGTGTGTGTGTGATAACACATATGTGTGTCTATGTGGTTGGTATACACACTCACACACACACACACATGTGTTATCACGCACACACACACTGATATATATATATACATATATATATATATATATATATATATATATATATATATATAAACATATGTGTATACCTAACACACACACACAAATGAGTATGTGTGTCTGTGTCTGTATGAATGTATGTAGACACACACACACACAGAAACACAAACACATGCCGTATATATGAGAGTATGTATACCCAACACACAGGGACACACACTCACACACAATACATATAGAGATAGTATATACACACACACACACACAACACACATACAGACACACAAACATACACACACACACACACATATATATCCTTATCTCTATGTGTGTGTGACACAATCATATATACTAATCTCTATATATAATGATCTCTATGTGTGTGTGTGTCCATATAAAAATTCATAGCCATATATATATAGACACACACACACGCACACACACACACACACACTCATATATACTTATCTCTGTGTGTGTGTTTGTGTGTGATATACACACACAAACACACTCATATATATATATATATATATATATATATATATATATATATATATATATATGTTTATGTGTGTGTGTGTGTTGGAGATTCATATATATGTGTGTGTGTGTGTGTGTGTGTGTGTTGGGTATATATACTCAAGCACATGTACTAATCTCTATGTGTTGAGTGTGTGTGTGTGAGTATATTATATATTCATATTATATATATGTGTGTGTGTGTGTGTGTGTGTCTGTACTTATATATCTATGTGTTTGTATGTCTCAGGCACACCCAGACACACACACACACACTCCTAGAGATTTATACATGAGTGTGTGTGATAACACATACATGCGTGTGTTTATATATATTATATGTGTGTGTATATATGAGTATATATATAACACACACAAATATATATATATATATATATAAATATATATATATATATATATATATATATGGTTGTGAGTATGTATACCCAATATACACATAGAGAAACATATAGATATTGTTTGTATATAACACATACATGTGTGTGTGTCTCTACACACACACACAAATTGTGTGTATATGTACATATATTCATATGTTATATACAGGTGTTATGTGTTTGTGTATGTGTGTGACACACACACACACATACACTCATATATGTGTGTGTGTGTCACACACCCACACACACTTACACATGTATTATCATACACATACATATATTAACTTCATGTGGGTGTGTGTGTGTGCGTATCTCTATAGACATGTGTACAATACACACACACACACACTCATATATACTAATCTTTCTATGTGTGTGTGTGTTGTGCGTGTGTTGGGTATACATATTCACAATAGTATACACACGCACACACACACTCATATATATTAATCTTTATGTGTTGTATGTGTGTGTGTATATAACACATGTGTCTGCATGTATTGGGTATACACACTCATAATTATATATCTATATATACATATATAGATATATATATGTGTAGACATACACACGTATGTACTATCACACACGCACAGATATATATATAGAGCATGTATATGAATATATATAAGAAATACGTGTGTGTCTATATATTTATATACGATTATGAGTATGTATACCCAACACATACACACAAACAGACATATATAGAGATAAATAAGTATATGTGTTCGGTATACATATTCATAGCCGTATGTGTGTGTATATATATGTGTGTGTCTCACACTCATATATATATATATATGAGTGTGTCTCACACTCATGTATACTTATCTCCATGTGTGGTATATATGTGTGTGTGTGAGTGTGTGTGCATGTATATGAATATATATATCATATATATGCACACACACATGCACTCATATATCATAATCTCTATGTGTGTGAGTTTGTGTGTTTATATATGTGTATATGTATTATATACATGTATATTTATAAATACACACACACACACACTCATATATACATATGTATTATATACCCAACACAAACACACGAGTATGTTTACCCAACACACACACACACACACATAAACACACTCATTTATACTAATATATATATATATATATATATATATATATATATATATATATATATATGATTATGTCTATGTAAATCAACATACACACACACTTATATATACTAATCTTTATATATATATATATAAATATATATATATATATATATGTATATATATATGTATATAAATATATATATATATATAGTTTGTGTGTGTGCGTGTGTGTATGTCCTTATATATATATATATGGTTGCGAGTATGTATACCCAACAAATACATAGACACACACAATTTCAGACGTTACAGCGTGCTGCAGAGCGCTGGAGCGCTTTTCACTCGGCAGTGCACGATATCGCTTTTCGCGCTGCAACGCGCGGCTAAAATAGGTTCACATTTGATATAATTGAGTCCCACTAGGGTCCTAGGGACCCTAAAATACCAAAACCGTAAAGTTTTGGCCATTTCAGCCAAAACTAAGCAATTTTTAAGAAATTCATGGCAATTTGCAATTTCAGGAGCTGTAGCCCGCTGAATCACGCTAGAGCGCTTTTCGCACGGTAGCATGCAGTAGTGCTTTTCGCAATTTTTGCGCAGCAGCCCGCTACTAAAATAGGTATACATTTGATATAATTCAGTCCCACTAGGGTCCGAGGGACCTTAAAATACAAAAAACCGTGAAATTTTGGCAATTTCAGCCAAAACTGAGCAGTTTTTAAGAAATTATAGGCATTTTGCAATTTCAGGCGCTGTAGTGCACTAAATCGCGCTGGAGCGCTTTTCACGCGGTAGCGCGCGATAGCGCTTTTCGGGCGACGACGCACGGCTAAAATAGGTTCACATCTGTTATAATTCAGTCCCACTAGGGTCCAAGGGACCTTAAAATTCCAAAACCGTGAAATTTTGGACATTCAAGCCAAACTGGGTAATTTTTAAGAAATTGTAGGCATTTTACAATTTCAGGAGCTGCAGCACACTGAATCGCGCTGGAGCGCTTTTCGCGCGGCAACGCGCGTCTAAAATAGGTTCACATTTGATATAATTCAGTCCCGCTATGGTCGAAGGGACCTCAAAATACAAAAACCTTGAAGTTTTGGCCATTTCAGCCAAAACTAACAGTATTTAAGAAATTCATGGCATTTTGCAATTTCAGGCGCTGCACCGTGCTGCAGCGCGCGGGTAAAATATGTTCACATTTAATACAATTCTGTCCCACTAAGGTTCCATGGACTTTAAAATACCAAAATCGTGAAATTTTGGTCATTTTAGCCAAAATTGGGCAGTTTTTAAGAAATTCAAGGCATTTTTTAATTTCAGGAGCTGCAGCGCGCTTAATCGCGCTGGAGCGCTTTTCGAGCGACAGTGCGCAGTAGCGCTTTTTCTGTTGCAGAGCGCTGGAGCGCTTTGGATGCAGCAGCGCGCGGCTAAAATAATTCAGTCCCACTATGGTCTATGGGACCTTAAAATACCAAAATCGTGAAGTTATGGACATTTCAGCCAAAACTGGGCAGTTTTTATAAAATTTTAGACATTTTGCAATTTCAGGCGCTGCAGCGCTTTTCAAGCGAAAGAACTTTTCGCGCTGCAGCGCGTGGGTAAAATAGAATCACATTTGATGTAATTCAGTCCCGCTAGGGTCTTAGGGACCTTAAAATATCAAAACCTTGAAGTTTTGGCCATTTCAGTCAAAACTGGGCAGTTTTTAATAATTCTAAGCATTTTGCAATTTCAGGCGCTGCAGCAAGCTGAATCGTGCTGGAGCAATTTTCGCGCGGCAACGCGTGGTAGCTCTTTCCGCGCCGTAGTGCGCGGTAGCGCTTTTCGTAGGGCAGCGCGCGGTAGCGCTTTTCGCTCTCTAGCGCGCGGCTAAAATAGGTTCAAATTTGATATAATTCAGTCCAACTAGGGTCCTAAGGAACTTAAAATCCCAAAACCATGAAGTTTTAGCCATTTCAGCCAAAATTGGGCAGTTTTTAAGAAATTATAGGCATATTGCAATTTCATGCGCTGCAGCACCCTAAATCGCGCTGGAGCGCTTTTCGCGTGGCAACACGTGGTAGCGCTTTTCATGTTGCAGCGCACGGTAGCGCTTTTCACGCGGTAGCAGGCAGCTAAAATAGGTTCACATTTGATATAATTCAGTCCCACTAAGGTCTAAGGGACCTAAAAATACAAAAACTGTGAAATTTTGGACATTTTAGCCAAAACTGGGCAGTTTTTAAGAAATTCTAGGCATTTTGCAATTACAGGTGCTGCAACGCACTGAATAGCGCTAAAATACTTTTTGCGCGGTAGCGCTTTTTGTGCGGTGGTGCGAGGCTAAAATATGTTCACATTTGATATAATTCAGTCTCACTAGGGTCCAAGGGACCTTAAAATACCAAAACCGTTAAATTTTGGCCATTCAAGCCAAAACTGGGCAGTTTTTAAGAAATTCTAGGCATTTTGCAATTTCAGGCGCTGCAGCGCGCTGCAGCGCTTTTCATGCGGCAGCACGCGGAAGCACTTTTTGCCCTGCAGCGCAGTAGCACTTTTTGTGCGGCAGCGCACGGCTAAAATAAGTTCACATTTGATATAATTCAGTCCTACTAGGGTCCTAGGGACCTTAAAATACCAAAATTGTGAAATTTTGTTCATTTCAGCAAAAACTGGGCAGTTTTTAAGAAATTCTTGGTATTTTGCAATTTCAGGCGCTGCAGCGCGCTGAATCGAGCTGGAGCGCTTTTCGCGCGGTAGCTCTTTTCGGGCGGTAACGCTGTGGTGGCCGCCCTCTTTTTAATCATAAGGATTAGGGTGTGGTCGGCACTAAGCACATACCTTACTTAACATTATATTGGAAATTAAGACTCCAATCTAATCTTAAGAGAAAGATGTGCTTTTCATAATAAAGCAAATGATATCAATCACTTAATGAGTATACTATGAAATCAGAGTGCGGAAGAAAAAGTACAAACTAAAGTAATCGTCCATTCTTCCATACTTTAATATAAAGACATCCAACTCAAAATATACAATGCAGGAAAAGTAAAGTGTAATTAATTATGTATTATTACAAACATTAAAGTTTAAAGACTGAAATATCAAAATAAAGGCTCTCATCCTCTCAGATATATAAATAAGTGAACTAGGAAGCATAATCTAATGATCTTCATCAACCTGCACTACCTCCTGGACTTGTTCTTCTAAAGGCTCAATCCTCGAAAAGCTCAGAATCAATCAGTATCAGTTTCATAATTGTAGGGCCCCAACTAACAAAAGAAAATATAGTTAGACAAAATGTCTAAGTGTATTTTAAGGTAATGAATTTTAATGTATTTTAATGATATCACAGTTAAATTAAGTATAGCATAGCGATAAAGTGACAAGAAAGGAAGATTAAGTTATGAGGTAGAAACATACCTCAACTCAGGCTGTATAAAAGGTAAGTAAAGTGCATACATAAATCTACTAACTACAAAGAAAAGTCCTAAGAAATATGATTAAACTAAACATGCCAGTTTATGATATAAGTAAAAGTAGTGTACTGAAAATAAATCTAACATCCTAACATGCTTTCAAGTAAGTAAAATAGCTGACATACATAAAGTTTTGAAATGTAAAGGAACTGCAAAAAATAAAATATGAAAGAAAATATGCTGAACTGTAAAGTAAAGAAAGTCTGAACTGTAAAGTAAACATGTAAAGTAACTGTAAGATAACTGAAATGAAAACTATAAAGTGACTGAAAAATAAAAGTAATATAACTGTAAGATACCTGTAAAAATAAAGTAAAACATAAGTTATAAGTAAAGTGTGCGATACTTCTACTTAGTCTGCCAAAAAATAAAGTCCATCTGCCCATCTAAGAGAAACATCCTAGATTGCGCTAGGAAAGTATCCTAGTCACAAGGTAAAGTCCATTTAATCATCCAGCAAAGTGTCCTAGGCAAAAGTAAAGTAAACATCCAGGAAAGTGTCCTGGGCAAATGCTATCATAAAGTAAAGTTATACTAAATGGCAGACTAAATAAAATATAACTCACAAAGTAAAGTTTGTTTTATTTAAGTTTTTCTTTTAAATTATGCAAATGCTATAAAATTTAATTCAAAGTATAACATAAAATATTTATCAAGTATTTCTGTTAAGTAAAATATGTCCAAAAGTGTAAAGAGGCTCAAAAGTAAGGAAAAGCATAACAATTTAAATTCAAAGAAATAAGTGTGTGTGTGTATGTGGGGTATAGATACTCATATATATGTGTGTGTATGTGGGGTATAGATACTTTGTGATATCACCTATTTTCTAATTTAATCGTTATAACTACTCTAAGTTACATAAGATTCAGAATTATCAATTCCTATACTATTTGTAACTTAGAATCACAAACCTATAAGTTAAACATAATTAGGATTAGCTACGTCCTAATTATAAATGAATCAATGTCACCTAAAAGGTTAAAATAATTAAAGCAATCGTCTTAAGTTATTATTTTTAATAATCCCAAACCTAATATTGACTAGCCAAATCAAGACTGAAAGGATTAAGAACTGAACTCTAAATAGTAAAATTCAATTCATAATCACAAGGTTATCCTAATTACTAGAAATTAAATCCCTTCTCACTGATTAAATATTAAGGCAATCCTATTGAATTAAGTCAAACTCAATAGGATAGATCTCTAATCCTAATTCTAAAATTAAAAGATCAAAAAATCATTTAATGAATTATAAAAAATCTAATAAACTAGTAAGATCAAGGTTTCACCTTAATGAGTAACCTACTTTACTCATTAGATGAATTCTAACCTAAGATCTATTCATAACCTTAGGAATTAAAGCTCTTAAGTACTAAGAGTATCACTCAGACACACATCCTAATTAAGGTTATAAGACCTAAAGGATGATATAAGAAGTTCAAAGGAACGGAAGGTCTCTCATAATTCACTTCAGTTTTACTTAAGACTTAACTTAGGGATTTCGTCAAATTTCTAATTTGAGACTTAGAATTATCTAAATAAGGTCTAAATCATTTTAATTACTAATTGTTAGGATTTAGAGATGAAATCAGGTCTTAAATTCAATAAACCCTAATTTGGGCAAAAAGACTGTTCTACCCCTTACTTAAGGGTTTAAAACTCATCTTTATGAATTAGGGTTAAATTCTAGATTTTAATAAAGTGGAATGATTACTTACTATCTAATATGAGTTTAGACAGTAGGTTCATTAATTTTGGTTAAGTATTAAGCCTTATAAGGTCAAATTATGGAATTTAACTTATAAAGGAAAATTGGTAATTTTACCTTAATGATACCTAAATTTTCTATCAGTTTACTAAAGGTTAAGTCTTAAGCTTTCCATAGAACCTAAAATCATAAATTCTAATGTGTATTGGCTAAGTTATAGCCAATACAAGTTCTATGATTTAAATGATAATTAAGGGTTTTTAATTAAGATTAAATTTTTCTAACTTCTCCAATTGATGTCCAAATTGAGTAAAATCAGTGGCTATGATTTACAAATGATCCATTGATTTCCTTGACTAGTGGTAGGTTCAATTTGGAACTTAATTGGCTAAGTTATGGCCTAATTAGGGTTTAGGGTGATTAGTGAGTGATTAGTGAAATTAATCATCAAATCACTAATCTAACCACACCATTAGGTTTTAATGTACTTAAGGAGTTCTCTGAAACTTAAATAGTTAAATTTGGATTATTAGATTTGCTAATATTCACTAATTAAGTTTTAGAGTAATTAGGTTGATTAGGAAATATAATCATTGGATCCTAAATATTTTTATATATTATTGTAATATAGGTTTTTTTGATCTAAATGGATATTTGGATCACTTAATTTGGAGCTCAATTGACCAACTTATGGTCAATTGAAGTTCTAAGATTAATTGACCTAATTAGGGTTAAGTCCTAAATGTGATTAGTCTAAATCTAATTCAAACAACAAAGTTAACACTACTAAAGTGTTCCTTAGAGTTTTTTGAGTATTTTGAGACCTATTTTGGGTATGTTTGAAGTAATGAGTGCAAGGTTAGGGTTTAATGAAAATTTGCACCATTTATGTCACATCAAATGGATCCTAAAATTTCACTGTGTGAAATATTCATCAAAATGGGAAATTAATAGTTCTATAATATTCCTCTATTTTTGCTGATCAAAATGGTATATTCATTTGCATAATTTGGACTATTATATTTAAAAATATTAGTGTTTTAATTCTTAAGATTAATTGATTTATCTAAATAATAATCAGATTTATATATCAATACCTTATAATATAATTGCATTTTTTTTTTGAAAGGCTGTGGGTCCCACAGCTTAAAACGGCGGGCCACATGGTGAATAATCGGGCCAGCGCAGAGTCGGGCCGAGGGAGACCCGAAAGGAATATCGGGTTCCCTCATCTTCGCCGAGCTGCAGCTAAGAAGAAATTAGGGCATCAAGATTGATGGTCCAAACGGTGTCACCGGTGACTGGTCCGCATGGCCACGAGAAGGGCAGGGTGAGGGCTCTTCAACGTCGATTAAACCTTGACTTGAGATGGTCTGAACAACCTACCACAGCTAACCCTAGTTCAGAGTATACGGATAGTGGATGCAGCAAGATCGATCAATATCGCACACAAGAATAGATAAAAGTGGAAGTAATTAAACTCGAGTGATTGATAGTAAACTCTATTACAATTGAGATTAATACTTGCATCTACTTTAGAATTGATAATTAAAGATGAATGAGGGAGATAAGGTGGAAGTACCTAACACCGTCGGCTGTAATAGGATGTCTTCGACGAGAGGGAGGTTTCGGCACTCTCAAATCTACTCGATACTTTGCACAGAGGGAGACCGAACTTCATCTTCAGTCAATACTGAGGCATAATAAAAGCTTAAGGTGGTGGCAGAGCCTTTGACGGCCGCGATTTCGAACCCGTGTCCAGCGGGCTGGACGCATGCCCTAACGGGCATGCAGAGGACAAACCGTGGATCTCCTGGACCGGTTTGGGCTGGACCAGCGGTTCGGTCCAGCAGAGGGAGTAGACCGTAGGATTCTAAAGGTGGGCCCCACTTTTAAATTTTGAATTTTAATAATTAGATATATAAAATGTCCAAGGGACCTTAAAATGCTAAAACTATGAAGTTTTGGCCATTTCAGCCAAAACTGCACAGTTTTTAAGGAATTCTTAGCATTTTATAATTTCAGGCGTTACAGCGCGCTGCAGAGCGCTGAAGCGCGCTGGAGTGATTTCCTTAATAGAACAAGGATTTATCAAAACTACAAGTCCTGAACTAATAGGCAGGTCCTATACCAGGTTTCACCAATAAAATGTGATCAAGGATCACTTAACATGGATTCTACCACAAGGAGAAGTATCTTTTCTAATGTCTTAATGGATTATTACCACAAGGAGAATAAATCAATTTCTAAGGTGATGGCATCTTTTATACTCCTACCTCAAGGAGTCATACAAGGCTTCCTACCTCATGATATATGAATTTAAGTCTTTTTAAATAATTCAAAATGATCTTATGAAGAGATACTCAAGATCTCCCTTCTAGATGTTGATATTAAGCCCTTAGGTTCTTTTTATGATTAGATTTAGGATGATTAGATCAGATAATTAAGTCATCTGATCACACTTAAACTAAGATTATGGGATCTAAATCACACATATTGTTAAGGATTTGATCACTTATTCAATCAATATAGTATTAATAATCTTTTTATGCAAATTGATTGCTTTGAGAGGAAATCAGGGATCTTAAGGTTTGATTCAGATGGTGAAATTCCCAAGGATTGTTATTAACCTTAATTTGTCTAATTCAAATGTTTAGAATCAATAATAATTCAAATGCGTTATTGGAAAATGTTCAATTCATAGTTTTGAAATCAATTCAATTAAGTTAGGTTTCTTAAGGATTTGGATTTTCCTTAAGTAGATTAGGGTTTGACCCTTTCTCATATCTTAAGCAAAATCAAGTATGTATTTAAAGATCAATGTCAAATCAGTGGATTAACTATGTATTATTGGTGGCAATCTCAGACCTAGATCAAGTCTTAAAGCTTGATCCAAATCTTAAGATTTCTTAAGATAATTAAGATACTTAAGATTCTAAATCTTTGGATTTATTCAAGTGTACTTAATAATTTTATAAAGATGAGTTCACTACACTTAGCTTACTATTACAAGTCAGATTGGTAATCAAAGTTTATAAAATAAAAGTTACTTAGTGCTAATCAAATCCTAATTCTAATTAAAAAGGATTAGCACATAAGTAAAAATTCAACCATTCAAATTACATGAAAATTGGCAGGCAAGTTCTAATTAACCATACAAATAACCAGAGCCTGTGCTAAAATCCAATGAGTATAAACCCTAAAATTTACTAATCATGATTTAACAAAATTAGGGCATAACTAGAATTATAGAACTCATAAAAATAATCTACTTAGCACATGCATTCTAATTATCACAAGTGAACTAATGGCATCCTAAGCATGCAATTTGGATAAGTAGAGTTGCTAATTTACCCTAATCAAGATCCACTATAATTAGGCAATCATTAAAGATCTAACCATCAGATGTTTATTTTTATTTTATATTTAGGTTCCTGAGATTTTTCTGATCATTTTCATATATAATACCATAGGATTTGGACCAGTGGATTAAAAGTTATTCAAATAATATATTCTCGATTTTTATTTATTCAAAATCCTATGATTTGATTATTGGAATTATATTCCTTAAAGAAAATAATTTTGATAATTCTAATTTAATTAAATGGCTCGGCCCATTAATCAAACTGCGCGGGTCGACCGGGGCCCGGGGAGCCCGGCACTGTCGCACAGCGCGGGAAGTGGGTCGACCCGGCCCGCACAGAGCCTTCATCCCCACTCCGTCGTCCTTAGCCAGGGACCGATTAGGGAAACCCTAAACACCAAATTCAGGCGCATCTAGCCCACGGCTCGACCAGCACTCGATCGCTACTCGATCACTGTGGTCAAACGCGTTGATTGGGACTCGAAGCCCCTTGTGAGACGGTCTGGATCGGCCAGAACTTGCTCACCCGAAGGCTCCTCCATTGGAGCTACTGTGGGGAGATAATTCTCCCCACAGAGATAATTCTCCCCACAGAGGCCACGCCAGACCCCCGAGCTCGATCCCTACTCCATCAGGGAGGTGAGGCGGATCGAAGCCATCTGGTCTGAGGGTCTGGGATGGTCTGGATCGCCAGGTCCTTACTCGACCGAGGCGATCCTTAAGGGTTTAATCTGATCGATCGATTTGATCGATCGGAGCTAGCCTAGATCTTAATCTCGATACCCTTGGGTTCAAGATGATAATACGGACTCAGACGCATCAAAAGGAGCAAGGTTCGAGCCTCATTAGCTCGAATCCAGTAAGGGGGATACCTGGATTCGCCGAGGTGGCTTGCAGATGACGCAGAGGGAATTGTTGGCTAGCTGAGCTTCCTTAGGCTTCTCTGAGAGTTCTTGAACTCCAGGAGACTCTCCTATCAGTGGTATGCAAGCTCCTGGATCACCTACGCAAGCTCGGGATTTCGGCAATGGCGGCAAATTGCAGAGGGTTCAATTGATCAGCAAGGATCAATTGGAGCGAAGAGGGGGCTATTTATAGCCTTGGCTAAGCTTAGGGAAGCTTCTGGAGCCACAGGCTCGGGCTGGGAAGGTCCAAGAGGTCGGGCCTTGGCTGAGCTCTCGAATTTCTAATTCAAGCTCGGCCGGGTCACGAGGTCCGACTGGGATCCCTCGGCTGTTAAGGGAAACTCAGCAACGGCCTGCTGAGCTGGAGGAGCGTGGGGGACAAGGGGGCAGCTGGCAGTATAGGAAATTCACTTTGTCGGGTGCACGAGGGAGTGGGGATGATGATCCATAGTGCCGGGTGTCTTGGATGCCGTCTGATCATTTGATCAGATGGCACTACGGCTGGGATCGCCCGGATCCTAACGGCCGATCGCGTGGATGATCCTAGTCGTAGGATCCACGGGGTGGATCCAACGATGGATCCGAGGTTCCGCGGGATCGAATCCTGGTCGTTGGTTGGAAAGGCGGAACAGCTAGATTCATGGGGCGCCACTGTCGCGTGACCCGGGCTCCGCGGCGGATGCGGATCCTGGCCGTTTATTTAGTTTTAAGGATATAAATGCAATTATAAATTAATAGAAGCCCCTATGTGCAATTGAACCATTTTAATTTAAATTGAATTATGGCCCAAATAAATTCCAAATTGCATCAAATTTTCATCCTTAGCTAATTTGGGGGTCAAAAATTCAAAAATGCACTCAGAATTTAATTCTGAGATCAAAATATTTTGGGTATAGACTAAGGCATCTAGACTGATCAAATTGTCCTTTTAAACCTAGAAAAGTCCAATGGGCTTCAAATTTTCTAGATAGACTTAGTTTGAGGTTCTATAAGCAATGGTGATAGAAAATAAATGGGTTAGGTTATCTATGCATTTATAAAGTAACAAACTAGGATTGTTACAGACTCCCCCACTTAAGAACGATATCGTCCTCGACATCATCTCAAGCAATGAGAGAAATTGAAGAACATAAACAATACTCAAAAAATTAAAGGGTACCTGGAGTTTCAAAGAGACAGGGATACTTCATCCTCATATTCGCCTCCTTCTCCCAAGTAGACTCCTCTAAAGAGAGATTCCTCCACTAAACTTTTACCATTAGGATCGAGCGATTTCTCAGCTGCTTTTGATCATGTGCTAAGATCTTGATTGGCTCTTCCGCATAAGAAAGATCTGGTTGGAGGGATACCACTGGAAGTTGAATTAGGTGGGATGGATCGCGAAGACATCTTCGCAGAGAGGAGATGTGAAATACATTATGGACTGCAGAGAAATCTTCAGGAAGCTTCAATCGATATGCTGCAGAACCAATCTTCTCTAGTATTTCAAATGGTCCGACGTAGCGAGGGCTTAACGTCTCGGCTACACCAAAATATAAATGCCTTTCATTGGACTCACTTTAAGGTACACATATTTTCCCACCTCAAGGTCTAGAGCACGATGATGAGCATCGTGATATTTACTCTGTCGATCTTGAGCTGCTTTGATTCTTTGCTGGATCAGTTGAATCCTGCGATTTATTTCTTCAACTAACTCTGACCCATAAAGCTGAACACTACTGGTCTCAGACCATGCTAATGGCGTACTACATTTCCTGCTGTACAGAGCTTCATATGGAGCCATACCGATACTTGCTTGAAAACTATTATTGTATGCAAATTCTACTAGAGGAAAGTGGTCCTCCCAAAAACCTCCAAAGTCCAGTATACAGACACGAAGGAGATCTTCCATAACTTGGTTGACCCTTTCAGCTTGTCCATCCGTCTGAGGATGAAAGGTGGTACTCATAGCTAGAGTAGTCCCCAAGTCTTGATGTACTGCTTGCCAAAATTTAGAAGTGAAAATGGCTATCTCGATCAGATACAATGGATCTCGGAATCCTATGGAGTCAGATAATTTCCTTGATATATAACTTTGCCAATTTCTCCACAGAATCTGTTTGACGCATAGGGATGAAGTGAGCTGACTTGGTCAATTGATCGACAATGACCCAAATCGAATCCGCACTGGATCTTGCTTTAGGCAAACCCATAACAAAATCTATAGAAATATCGAACCACTTCCACTTGGGGATTGCTAGAGGGTGAAGAAGTCCTCCAGGTTTTTGATGCTCGGCTTTGACTAAACTACAAGCGTGACATTTTGCTACAAATTTTGCCACACTCTTTTTCATACTAGGCCACCAGAATGATTTCTTCAGATCCTGGTACATTTTGGTACAACCTGGATGCACTTGGTAACCAGAATTATGGCCTTCGACCAGGATCTCTTGATGCATGGATTTGGGAATCCATAGACGATCACCTTGGTAGATAACATTACCACGAAGCTGAAGGTCGAAAAGCGACGTCCACTTTCGATATCAACTTTAAACTTCAAATAATCTTCATCCTTGGTTTGAGAGATAAAAACATCATGATGAAAGGTAGGTTCAACTGAGCTCATGGATACCAGTGTGCTTAGCATATCTCCACGCATTGGCCTAATTTCAAACCTTTGAAATTCTTCCTCCAATGCACTTGTGAGAGTCATAGCGATAGCATAGTATGACGGCTGAGTGCATCTGCTACGATGTTCGCTTTCCCGGATGATATTGAATGCTTAAGTCGTAATCGCTTATTAACTCGAGCCATCATTATTGTTGGCAATTCAACTCGCATTGGGTGAAGATATACTTCAAGCTCTGATGGTCAGTGAATATGGAACATTGGACGCCATACAGATAATGACGCCAGATCTTTAGAGCGAAGACTACTGCTGCTAGTTCGAGATCGTGGACAGGATAGTTCTTCTCATGTGGTTTCAACTGCCGAGATGCATAGGCTATGACTCTCCCTTCCTACATTAATACACATCCCAAACCTATGCCAAATGCGTCGATATAAACTTGGTAATTCAATGCTTCCTTGGGTAAGGCAAGAATGGGGGCAAAAGAAAGATCATCTTTCAATGTTTGGAACGCTTTTTCACACTCTGGATTCTAGACAAAAGGTACCGCTTTCTGAGTCAGCTTGGTGAGAGGAGACGCAATTTATGAGAAACCTTTGACGAATTTTCTATAGTAGCCTGCCAGTCCAAAGAAGCTTCTGATATCTGTCACGGATTTTGGTTGTGACCAATCTCGAACTGCGCTTACTTTGTTTTGGTCCACTCTGATTCCCTGAGAGTCGATGACGTGACCCAAAAAGGCGATGGAATCAAGCCAAAACTCGCACTCAGAATACTTAGCATAGAGTTCGTGGTTCCTGAGTTCTTCAAGTACTATACGAAGGTGTTTTTCATGATCGGTCTTATTCCTGGAATAAATCAGTATGTCGTCGATGAAGACGATGACGAATTTATCTAGATGTGCTTTCAACACACGCTGCATTAAGTCCATAAAGATGGACGATGCATTCGCCAATCCAAAAGACCTCACCAAGAATTCGTAATGTCCATAACGGGTTCGAAACGCTGTTTTCTCAATATCAGAATTCTTAACTCGCAATTGATGATACTCAGATGGCAAGTCTATCTTAGAGAAGACTTTTGCTCCAAATAACTGATCAAACAGATCATCGATACGCAGCAGAGGGTATTTGTTCTTAATAGTTACTTTGTTTATATCCCTATAATCGATGCACATCCTCATCGATCCATCTTTTTTCTTAACAAATAACACCGGTGCTCCCCAAGGGGATGAACTTGGACGGATGAGACCCGTCTCTAATAATTCTTGAAGTTGGTTGTTCAACTCTTGGAGTTATTTTGGCGCCATGCGGTACGGAACCTTTGACAAGGGTTGAGTTCCGGGAATTACTTCTATGGCGAACTCTACTTCTCTGTTCGGAGGAAGACCAGGCAGGTCTTCAGGGAAAACATTAGGAAATTCACAAACTACATGGTTTTGGGAAAGAGGTATGACTTATTTTCTTTCTCCCAACATCGTTACGAGGTACGTACTGCATCCTTTCTTGACTAGTTTCTCTGCTACCATGGCGTTGAATAACGACTACTGGGTGCTAAATTTTCCCACGAATGATTTGGAGTTTCTTCCGCTGCCCGAGGTAATTTTCTTCTTTTGGCAGTTTATGGATGCACCATGTTGGCTTAACCAATTCATACCTATAATTATGTCGAAGTTGGTGATTGGCAATAAAATTAGCTTAGCTCTGAAGTTTTGATCCTCAATAGGAATATCTAGATTGCAGAATTATTGGGACTGCATACGAGCTCTAGAAGGTAGCGCAATACTTAATGAACTGGTTAGTTGATGTGTCTGTAGTTTAAGTGTTTTAGCCCACTCTTCCGATACGAAAGAATGAGTTGCTCCCGTATCGAATAAAACATTACAAGTTGTGTTGTTTATTGATAAGATGCCTATAAATATGATAATTTGCTTAACTGATAATTACTCGAAAGTTGAAATACTGAAATAATAAAGAACATTTACTAACATAGTAAGAAAAGAAAATTTATTTAAGGCGTACCTGATACCACGTCATTATTTTCAGGAGCAGAAGTAGGAGTTAACATATATACTCGGGCAGGTGCCAAGGGTTGCTTGTTCTGTGTCCCTGAATCTTGACGGTTGTAAGTTGACCTTTGCACTGGTACACTTGCCCTTGAGTTTATCGTAGGAGCTGACATTATAGTAGGAGAAGGCTCCCACTGGTTCACGGGTTGAGCACGAAAGGATTGCTTGTGACGGGAGTGGTCAATGGGCACACCATTGATGGTATTCTTCTCCTTACACTCGTAGTAGTGGTGGCCCTTACAGCCACAAGTGAAACATACACCACCGAAGTGGTAGCACTTTCCATACAAATGCCTACTCTTACATTCAAAATTATGAGGCTGAGATTGTGTAGTTTCCAGGTTATAGACTCTGGCCGTTTTGTGATGGCCAAAGCGCTCATCTCGTGGTCGTGTGACTATTGCTTTTCTCTTCCGGTCCAGCTAACCTTGGAATCCTTCCTGCAGACGGGCAGCCTCGATTAATTCGATTAGAGTTCTGAACTGTTGAGAGACTAGGTGTGCTCTAATAGAATCTCTCAGACCCTTCAGGAAGCAGTGACACCTGGATGCTTTCGATCTCACCAGATCTGGAACAAATCTTGACAGTCTCCTAAATTCTTGTACGTAATCGGACACTGACTTATTGCCTTGTGTGAGATGAAGGAGTTCATCTTCTAAAATTGCTTGTGTTGAGGCCGAGATGAATGCTTCACGGAATGCTTCCATGAACATATCCCATGGAATGTCCTCCACCTCGTAGTCAGTGAATCTATTATTCTGTTCACTTTCCCACCAATATTTTGCTTGTTCTTTAAACAAGTAGGTCACTAGACGGATTGCCTTAGAATTTGGGCAGTTAATTAAGGCTAGATTCTTCGCTACCAACTTTATCCATGTCACCATATCCATGGGGTTTAGTGCACCATTGAATGTGGGAGTACGGAAATGAAGGAAACTGTGCAGGACTCCGTCTCCTGCATTATAAGAAGAGGATCCGGAGGACTGTTGTTTGACTGAGAGGATGAGAGATCGTGTCTCCTGTGCCTGTTGCGCATTACTGTCAATTAAAGCCTTTAGTAAGTTGGCCATAAGGCTTGACTCCTCAGGTCCGCTTGATGCCGGGATTGCCTTTTTAATGGGAGTAGGAGCAGAGGGGGAACCAGGATTCATGGCTGCAGTTATAGTGTAATTTTAGAAACGTAAAATTTCATTCATTTTAAATTCTTTCTCAAAAGAGAAGATACATGGATACATCAAAATATGTAAACAAGATGAAAAGAAATGACATAAGAAAACTCTTAGGATCTAGTTACAATACTCTACCCAGAAGGCAGCACAAAAGTCATCATATGTGACTATGTGACCTTTCCGAGCTAATCTCCTATAGACCCAATACCACCAACGACTCGCTGATCCCCTCAGTAGGATCTCTACAATCTCTAGGCGGTGCTTCTTTGGACAGGCTGTCTCTCGAAGCGCCGCGGTAACACGATCCAGCCACTCTTTGGCGAGTGCCGAAAGACTGGTACCTCTAAATGATGAATGAATCAGGATCTTGTCTAGTACTGTGACTCCTCGAGGTGACACTACATCTACCGTCCTTCCGTAGATCTGACCATCTCGAAGGTTATTTATCCAATAATCGTCAAACCTCCTAAAGTAGAATAGAAATGCTGACGGTGAGTATTCCATCCCTTAAAATAGTTCAACCCATAAGTATTTCATTCATCTATTTCTTTCAAAATATATTCAAATCCTAAGATGTCATTTTAAGTTTTGCAGTTTCAATCATCTTATTACGTGCGTTTAATTCCTAGGGTGATAGTATTGTAGACATAATCTCCCTTTCTATTTCTGAGACAGCTTAATGAACCTTTTGGATGATTGTTTTGCACTACACATAGAAATTGTGATCTTGTCCTGACATAGAGAACATATTATAAAGTAGATAGGAACAAGCTCCTTATCTGACACTTTATAATATTTCTCTGATACCAACTGTAACGCCTTATGCCACCGCCGTGCGCAAAGGACAACTGTAATACACATTTCGGCGGTGGAGCAGTGCACTACTTGGGAATAGTGGGCCATACAAGCAAAACCCATCAACCCGAATAGGCTAAAGAGACAGAGCCATACTGAAGGCTGCTGACTCAAATCCTAAGAGCATGATCGTGGCAGCGCGCGACTAAAATAGGTTCACATTTAATATAATTCAGTCCCACTAGAGTCCAAGGGACCTTAAAATTATAAAACTGTGAAATTTTGGCCATTACAGCCAAAACTGGGCAGTTTTTAAGAAATTCTAAGCGTTTTGCAATTTCAGGCGCTGCATCACGCTAAATCGCACTGGAGCGCTTTTTGAGCGGCAGCGCGCGGTAGCACTTTTCGCGTGGCAGTGCGCGACTAAAATATGTTCACATATATCCTGTCCCATTAGGGTCCTAGGGACCTTAAAATACCAAAAGCATGAATTTTTGGCCATTTCAGCCAAAACTGGACAGTTTTAATAAATTCTGGGTATTTTGCAATTTCAGGCGTTGCAACGAGCCAAATCGCGCTAGAGCGCTTGAGCGCTTTTCGCGCGGTAGCACTTTTCGAGCGGTGGTACGCGATAGCGCTTTTCGCATGGTAGTGCTTTTCGCGTAGCAGCGCGCGGCTAAAATATGTTCACATTTTATATAATATTGTCCCACTAGAGTCCAAGGGGCCTTAAAATCCCAAAACCATGAAGTTTTGGCCATTTCAGCCAAAACTGGGTAGTTTTCAAGAAATTCTAGGCATTTGCAATTTCAGGCGCTCCAACGCACTGAATCGCGCTGGAGTGCTTTTCGCGCGGCAACGCTTTTAGCGTTGTAGGGCGCGGTAGCGCTTTTCGCACGGTAGCTCTTGTCGCGCAGCAGCGCGCGGCTAAAATATGTTCACATTTGATATAATTCTGTCCCACTAGGGTCCTAGGGACTTTAAAAAACCAAAATCGAGAAATTTTGGCAATTTCAACCAAAACTCAGCAGTTCTTAAGGAATTATGAGCATTTTGCAATTTCAGGCGTTACAATGCGCTGCAGAGTGCTGTATCGCCCTTGAGCGCTTTTCGCGCTGCAGTGCGCGGTAGCGCCTTTCGCACAGTGGCACGAGGCTAAATAGGTTCACATTTGATATAATTCAGTCCCACTAGGGTCCTAAGGACCTTATAATACCAAAACCGTGAAGTTTTGACCATTTTAGTCAAAACTATGCAGTTTTTAAGAAATTCTTGGCATTTTGCAATATCAGGCGCTGGAGCGCTTTTTGCGTGGCAGCGCGCGGAAGCGCTTTTCCCGCGGCAGCGCGCGGTTGCGCTTTTTGCGTGGCATCATGCGACTAAAATAAGTTCACATTTGATATAATTCACTCCTCCCACTAGTGTCCTCGGGACCTTAAAATACCAAAATTGTGAAGTTTTAGCCATTTCAGCCAAAACTAGGCAGTTTTTAAGTAATTTTGGGAATTTTGCAATTTCAGGCGCTACAGCGCGCTGAAGCGCTTTTCGCGTGGAAGCGCGCGGGCGCACTTTTCGCGCGGCACCGCCCGTTAGCACTTTTTGTGTCGCAGCGCCCGTTAGCGCTTTTCGTGCGGCAACGCGTGGCTAAAATAGGTTCACATTTGATATAATTCAGTCTCACTAGGGTCCAAGGGACCTTAAAATACCAAAACTGTGAAGTTTTGGCCATTTCAGCCAAAACCAAGCAGTTTTTAAGAAATTCTTGGCATTTTGCAATTTCAGGCGCTACAGCGCGCTGAATCGCGCTGGAGCGCTTCTTGCACGGCAGCACTCGGGAGCGCTTTTCACGCGACTCCGCTTTTCGTGCGGCAATGCGCTGCTAAAATAAGTTCACATTTGATATAATTCTGTTCCACTAGGGTCAAAGGGACCTTAAAATGTAGAAACGTGAAGTTTTGACAATTTCAGCCAAAACTAAGCAATTTTTAAGAAATTCTGGGAATTTTGTAATTTCAGGCGCTGCAGAGCGCTGAATCGCGCTAAAACACTTTTCGCGCGGCAGTGCGCGGTAGCACTTTTCGCGCGGCGACGCGCGGCTAAAGGTTCACATTTGATATAATTCAGTCTCACTAGGGTCCAAGGGACCTTAAAATTCTAAAATTGTGAAATTTTAGCCATTTCAGCCAAAACTGGGCAGTTTTTAAGAAATTCTAGGCATTTTGCAATTTCATGCGCTGCATCGAGCTGAATCGCGCTGGAGCGCTTTTCGCGCGGCAGCATGTGGATTGCTTTTCGCCCTGTAGTGCACGGCTAAAATATATTCACATTTGATATAATTCTGTCCCACTAGGGTCCTAGGGACCTTAAAATACCAAAACTGGAAAGTTTTAGCCATTGCATTTAAAACTGTGCAGTGTTTAATAAATTCCAGGCATTTTGCAATTTCAAGCGCTGCAGCGCACTGAATCGCGCTTGAGCGCTTTTTGCGCGACAGCGCTTTTCGTGCAGCAGCGCGCGGGAGCACTTTTTTGTGCAGCAGCGCGCGGTAACGCTTTTCACGTGGGAGCGCTTTTCACGAGGCAACACGCGGGAACGCTTTTTGCGCAACAGCGCGCGGCTAAAATAGGTTCACATTTGATATAATTCAGTCCCCCTAGTGTCCCAGGGACCTTAAAATATCAAAACGGTGAAGTTTTGGCCATTTTAGCCAAAAATGGGCAGTTTTTAAGAAATTTTATACATTTTGCAATTTTATGCGCAGCAGCGCGCTAAATCGCGCTGTAGCGTTTTTTGCACGGCAGCGCGTGGAGCGCTTATCAAGCTGCAGCGCGCGTTAGCCCTTTTTGCGCAGCAGGGTGCGACTAAAATATGTTCACATTTGATATAATTCTATCCCACTAGTGTCCTAGGGACCTTAAAATACCAAAACTGAGAAATTTTGGCTATTTCATCCAAAATTTTGCAGTTTTTAAGAAATTCAAGGCATTTTACAATTTCAGGCGCCGCAGCGCGCTGAATCGCGTTGGAGCACTTTTTGCGCTGGAGCGCTTTTTCGCGCTGCAGGGCGCGGTAGCGCTGTTCGCGCCACAGCTCGCGGTAACTCGCGGCTATAATAAGTTCACATTTGATATAATTCAGTCCTACTAGGGTCCAAGTGACTTTAAAATCCCAAAACCCTGATGTTTTGGCCATTTCAGCCAAAACTTCGCAGTTTTTAAGAAATTCTGGGCATTTTGCAATTTCAGGCGTTACAGCGCGCTGCAGAGGGTTGAATCGCGCTTGAGAGCTTTTTGCGCGGTAGCATTTTCGCCCTGCAGGGCGTGGGAGCGATTACCACGCGGCAGCGTGCGGCTAAAATAGCTTCACATTTAATATAATTCTATCCCACGAGAGTTCTAGAGACCTTAAAAATCCAAAACCTGGAAAATTTGAACATTTCAGCCAAAACAGGGCAGTTTTTAAGAAATTCTAAGCATTTTGCAATTTCAAGCGCAGCAGCGCGCTGTAGCGCTTTACGAGCGGCAGTGCGCGGTAGCACTTTTCGCACTGCAGCGCCCGGTAGTGCTTTGCGTGCAGCAGCGTGCGGCTAAAATATGTTAACATTTGATATAATTCTATCCCACTAGGGTTCTAGGGACCTTAAAAACCCAAAACTGTGAAATTTTGACCATTTCATCCAAAACTGCGCTGTTTTAAGAAATTCTAGGCATTTTGCAATTTCAGGCGCTCCAGCGCACTGAATCGCGCTGGAGCGCTTATTGCGCGGCAGCGCATGATAGCGCGTTTCGCGCTGCAAGCGCGCGGTGGCGGTTTTCGCGCAGCAGTGCGCGGTAAAAATATGTTCACATTTGATATAATTCTATCCCACTAGGGTCCTAGAGACCTTAAAATTTCCAAAACAGTGAAATTTTGGCCATTTTAAACCAAAACTAGGCAGTTTTTAAGAAATTTTAAGCGTTTTGCAATTTCAGGCGCTGCAGTGCACTGAATCGCGGTGTAGCGCTTTTCGCGCAGCAGCACCCGGTAGCACTTTTCGCGTAGCAGCGCGCGGTTAAACTAGGTTGATATTTGATATAATTCTGTCCCACTAGGGTCATAGGGACCTTAAAATACCAAAAACAGTGAAGTTTTGGCAATTTCAGCCAAAACTGGGCAATGTTTAAGAAATTCAAGGTATTTTGCAATTCCAGGCGCTGCAGCGCGCTGAATCGCGCTGTAGCACTTTTCGCGCGGTAGCACTTTTCACGCTTCAGCGCGCGGTAGCACGCAGCTAAAATAGGTTCACATTTGATATAATTCAGTCCCACTAGGGTCCAAGGGACCTTAAAAAACCAAAACAGTGAAGTTTTGGCCATTTCGGCCAAAACTAAGCAGTTTTTAAGAAATTCTTGGCATTTTGCAATTTCAGGCGCTACAGCGCGCTGCAGCGCTTTTCACGCGGTAGCGCTTTTTACGCTGCAGTGCATGGTAGCGCTTTTCGTGCGGCAATGCGCGGCTAAAATTGGTTCACATTTGATATAATTCAGTCCGACTAGGGTCCTAGGGACCTTGAAATACCAAAATCGTGAAATTTAGGCCGTTTCAGCCAAAACTGGGCAGTTTTTAAAAAACTCTAGGCATTTTGCAATTTCAGGCGCTGCAGCGCGCTGAATCTCCCTAGAGCGCTTTTCGCGCGATAGCGCTTTTCACGTTGCAGCGTGCGACAACGACTTTCGTGCGGCAGCTCGTGGCTAAAAAAGATTCATATTTGATATAATTCTATCCCACTATGGTCTAAGGGACCTTAAAACACCAAAACTGTGAAGTTTGGCCATTTCAACCAAAACTTCGCAGTTTTTAAGAAATTTTAGGCATTTTTGCAATTTTAGGCACTACAGCGCACTGAATCACGCTGGAGCGCTTTCGCGTGGTAGCGCTTTTTGCACTGCAGCTCGCGATAGTGCTTTTCGCGCAGTAGTGCACGGCTAATATAAGTCACATTTGATATAATTCAGTCCCACTATGGTCCAAGGGACCTTAAAATATCAAAACCGTGAAGTTTTGACCATGTCAACCAAAAATGGGCAGTTTTTAAAAAATTCTAGGTATTTTGGAATTTCATGCGCTGCAGCGCGCTGAATAGCGCTGGAGCGCTGTTCGTGCAGCAGCACTTTTAGCGTGATAGCGCGCTCCTAAAATAAGTTCAAATTTGATATAATTCAGTCCTACTAGGGTCCAAGGGACCTTAAAATACCAAAACGGTAAGTTTTTGCTATTTCAGCCAAAACTGGGCAATTTTTAAGGAATTTTGGGCATTTTAGAATTTCAGGCGTTACAGTGCGCTGCAGAGCGCAGGAGCGCGCTAGAGCGATTTTTGCGCAATAGCGCTTGTCGTGCTGCGGCGCGTGGTAGCACTTTTGCGTGGTAGCGCACGGCTAAAATAGGTTCACATGTGATATAAATCAATCCCATTAGGTCTTAGGGACCTTAAAATACCAAAACCGTGAAGTTTTGGCCATTTCAACCAAAACTAAGCAGTTTTTAAGAAATTATATACATTTTGCAATTTCATGCGCTGTAGCGCACTGAATCGCGCTTGAGCGCTTTTCGCGCGACAGCGCGCTAGCGCTTTTTACCCTGTAGTGCGTGGGAGCGCTTTTCGGACGGCAGCGCATGGCTAAAATAGGTTCACATTTGATATAATTTAGTCCCACTATGGTTCAAGAGACCTTAAAATACAAAAACTGTGAACTTTTGGCCATTTCAGCGAAAACTAAGCAGTCTTTAAGAAATTTTTAGCATTTTGCAATTTCAGGCGCTATAGTGCGCTGAATCGCGCTGTAACGCTTTTCGCGCGGCAGCGCACGGTAGCGCTTTTCGCGTGGTAGCTCACGGCTAAAATAGGTATACATTTGATATAATTCAGTCCCACTATGGTCTAAGGGACCTTAAATACCAAAATGGTGAAGTTTTGGCCATTTCAGCCAAAATTGGATAATTTTAAAGAAATTTTTGGCATTTCGCAATTTCAGGCACTGCAGTGTGCCGAATCGCGCTGGAGCGCCTTTTGCGCGGCAGCGCGCTGGAGCGCCTTTCGCGTGGGAGCGCGCTGGAGTCCTTTCGAGCAGTAGCGCTCTTCACGCGGCAGCGCGCAGGTAACATAGGTTCACATTTGATATAATTCAGTCCCACTTAGGTCCAAAGGACATTAAATTACCAAAACTGTGAAATTTTTGCCATTCAGTCAAAACTCGACAGTTTTAAAAACATTTTTAGGCATTTTACAATTTCAGGCACTGCAGTGCGCTGAATCACGCTGGAGGACTTTATGCGCGGGCAGCGCGCCGTAGCGCTTTTTACGCAGTAGCGCGCTGCAAAAATACATTCACATTTGATATAATTTGTCCCACTAGGATCCTAAGGACCTTAAAATTTCAAAACTGTAAATTTTTGGCCATTTAAGCCAAAATTGGGCAGTTTTTAAGAAATTCTAGGCATTTTGCAATTTCAGGCGCTGCAGTGAGCTGAATCGCGCTGGACCGCTTTTTGAGCAGAAGCGTGCGAGAGCGTTCTTCGCGCTACAGCGTGCGGTAGCGCTTTTCGAGCAGCAGCGCGTAGTAGGGCTTTTCGCGCAGCAACGAGCCTATAAAATAGGTTCACTTTTGATATAATTCAGTCCCACTAGGATCCTAGGAATCTTAAAATACAAAACCGTGAAGTTTTGGCCATTTCAGTTAAAACTGGGCAGTTTTTAAGAAATTAAAGGCATTTTGCAATCTCTGGCGCTGCAGCGTGCTGAATTGCGCAGGAGCGCTTTTCGTGCTGTAGTGCTAGGCTAAAATAGGTTCACATTTGTTATAATTCTGTCTCATTAGGGTCCTAGGGACCTTAAGATACCAAAATCGCAAAATTTTGGCCATTTCAATCAAAACTGGGCAATTTTTAAGAAATTCTAGGCATTTTGCAATTTCAAACGCTGCAGCGCGCTAAATCGCGCTGGAGCGCTTTTCGCGCGGTAGTGCATGGGAGCGCTTTTCGGCTGCAGCGCGCGGTAGCGCTTTTCGCGCAGCAACGCACGGCTAAAATAGGTTCACATTTGATATAATTCTGTCCCACTAGGGTCCTAGGGACCTTAAAATTCCAAAATCGTGAAATTTTGGCCATTTTAGCCAAAACTGGGCAGTTTTTAAGAAATTATAGGCATTTTGCAGTTTCAAGCGCTACAACACTCTGAATCGCATTAGAGTCCTTTTCATGCGGCAGCGTTCGGCTAAAATAGGTTCACATTTGTTATAATTCAATCCCACTATGGTTCAAGGGACCTTAAAATACCAAAACTGTGAAATTTTGGACATTCAAGCCAAAACTGGGCAGTTTTTAGGAAATTCTAGGTATTTTGTAATTTCAGGCGCTGCAGCGCGCTGGATCACACTGGAGCGCTTTTCATGCGGTAGCGCTTTTCACGTGGAGCGCGCGATAGCAACTTTCGTGCGGCAGCTCGTGCTAAAAAGATTCATATTTGATATAATTCTATTCCACTAGTGTCTAAGGGACCTTAAAATCCCAAAACTGTAAAATTTTGGCCATTTCAGCAAAAACTGCGCTGTTTTTAAGAAATTCTAGGCATTTTTGCAATTTTAGTTAACGCTTTTCGCGCTGGAGCGCTCTTCGCGCGGCAGCGCTTTTCATGCTCGAGCACTTTTCGCGCTGGAGCAATTTTCGAGCGGTAGCGTGTTCCTAAAATAAATTCACATTTGATATAATTCAGTCCCACTATGGTCCAAAGGACTTTAGAATACCAAAACGGGAAGTTTTTGCTATTCCAGCCAAAACTGGGCAGTTTTTAAGGAATTCTCGGCTTTTTGCAATTTCAGGCGCTGCAGCGCGCTGAATCGTGCTGGAGCGCTTTTCGAGCGGTAGCGCACGAGAGCGTTTTTCGCGCTGCAGCGCGCGGTAGCTCTTTTTGAGCAGCAGCGCGCAGTAGCGCTTTTCGCGCGACAACGAGCCTCTAAAATAGGTTCACTTTTGATATAATTCTGTCCCATTAGGGTCCTAGAGACCTTAAAATATCAAACCCGTAAAATTTTGGCTATTTCAATCAAAACTGGGCAGTTTTTAAGAAATTCTAGGCATTTTGCAATTTCAGATGCTGCAACCGCGCTAAATCGCGCTGGAGCGCTTTTCGCGCGGCAGGGCGCGGGTGCGCTTTTCGCGCTCCAGCGCGCGCGAGCTCTTTTCACGCAGTAGGGCACAGCTAAAATAGGTTCACATTTGATATAATTCTGTCCAACTAGGGTCCTAGGGACCTTAAAATTCCAAAACCGTGAAATTTTGGCTATTTCAGCCAAAACTTTGCGGTTTTTAAGAAATTATAGGCATTTTGCAGTTTCAAGTGCTATAGCGCACTGAATCGCGTTGGCGCCTTTTTCGCGCGGCAGCGCTCGGCTAAACTAGGTTCACATTTTTTATAATTCAGTCCCACTATGGTCCAAGGGATCTTAAAATACCAAAACTGTGAAATTTTGGACATTCAAGCCAAAACTAGGCAGTTTTTAAGAAATTCTAGGCATTTTGAAATTTC
>JACERR010000226.1:0-54505 GCA_016760335.1 Gastrodia elata
TTTCACGTTACAGGGCTTGCTAGCGCTTTTCACGTGGCAGCGCGCGGTATCGCTTTTCGCACTCCAGCGCATGGCTAAAATAGGTTCACATTTGATATAATTCAGTCCACTGTGGTCCTAGGGACCTGAAAATATCAAAACCATGAAGTTTTTGTCATTTCAGTCAAAACTGGGCAGTTTTTTAAGAAATTCTAGGCATTTTGCAATTTCAGGCGCACTAGCGCGCTGAATCGCACTGGAGCACTTTTCGCACGGTAGCGATTTTTGCGCAGTAGCGTGTGGGAGTGCTTTTCAGGCTGCAGTGCGCAGTAGCGCTTTTCGTGCATCACGACAAGGCTAAAATAGGTTCACATTTGAAATAATTATGTCCCACTAGGGTCCAAGGGACCTTAAAATACTAGAACCGTGAAATTTTAGCTATTTCAGCCAAAACTGTTCAAGTTTTAAGAAATTCTAGACATTTTGCAATTTCAGGCGCTGCAGCGCACTGAATCGTGCTGGAGAGCTTTTTGCGCGGCAACGCGCAGTAGCAATGTTTGTGTTGCAATGTTCGCTAGCGCCTTACATGCGGCAGCGCGCGGCATTGCTTTTCGTGCTCCAGCCGCTGCTAAAATAGGTTCACATTTGATATAATTCAGTCCCACTGAGGTCCTAAGGACCTTAAAATACCAAAACCGTGAAGTTTTAGCCATTTCAGCCAAAACTAAGCAATTTTTAAGAAATTATTGGCATTTTGCAATTTCAGGCGCTGCAGCGCGCTGAATGGTACTGCAGCGCTTTTCCCGCGGTAGTGTGTCGGAGCACTTTTCGTGCTTCAGCGAGCGATAGCACTTTTTGCGTGGCAGCTCGCGGCTAAAACAGGTTCACATTTGATATAATTAAGTCCCACTAGGGTCCAAGGGACCTTAAAATAGAAAACCATGAAATTTTGGCAATTTTAGCCAAAACTGTGCAGTTTTTCGGAAATTCTAGGCATTTTGCATTTTCAGGCGCTATAGCGCGCTGCATCACGCTAGAGCGGCAGCATGCGGAGTGCTTTTCACGCGACAACGAGCAGTAGCGCTTTTCGTGCGGTAGCGCGCGACTAAAATAGGTTCATATTTGATATAATTTAGTCCCACTAATATCCTAGGGACCTTAAAATATAAAAAACCGTGAAATTTTGGCTATTTTAGCAAAAACTGGGCAGTTTTAAAGAAATTCTAGGCATTTTGCAATTTCAGGCGCAGCAGCGCGCTGAATCACACTTGAGCACTTTTCGCATGATAGCGGTTTTCGCGCGGAAGCGTGTGGGAGCGCTATTCACACTGCAGTGCCTAGTAGCACTTTTTGCGCATCACCCCACGACTAAAATATGTTCACATTTGATATAATTATGTCCCACTAGGGTCCTAGGGACCATAAAATACCAAAACCATGAAATTTTGGCCATTTCAGCCAAAACTGTGCTGTTTTTAAGAAATTATAGACATTTTGAATTTCAGGGGCTGCAGCGCACTGAATCGCGCTGGAGCGCTTTTCGCGCGGCATTGCATGGTAGCAATTTTTGCGCTGCACAACACGGTAGTGCTTTTACGCAGTAGCGCGTGGCTAAAATAAGTTCATATTTGATATAATTCAGTCCCACTAGGGTTCTAGGGACCTTAAGATTCCAAAACCATGAAATTTTGGCAATTTCAGCCAAAACTAGGCAGTTTTTAAGAAATTCTAGGTATCTTGCAATTTCAGGCGCTGCAGCGCGCTGAATCGCACTGGAGAGCTTTTCGCGCGGCAGCGCGCAGTAGCAATTTTCACGCTGCAGCGTGCGGTATGGCTTTTCACGCGGCAGGGCACGATAGCTCTTTTCGTGCGGTAGCTCGCGGCTAAAAGAAGTTCACATTTGATATAATTCAAGCCCACTAGGGTCCAAGGGACCTTAAAATACAAAAGCCGAAAAGTTTTGGCCGTTTCATTCAAAAATGGGCAGTTTTTAATAAATTCTAGGCATCTTGCAATTTAAGGCGCTGCAGCGCGCTGAATTGCATTGGAGAGCTTTTCGCGCGGCAACGCGCAGTAGCACTTTTCGCATTGCAGTGCTCGCTAGCGCCTTACGTGCGGCAGTGCACGGTATCGCCTTTCGCGCTCTAGCGCGTGGCTAAAATAGGTTCACATTTGATATAATTCAATCCCACTGGGGTCCTAGGGACCTTAAAATACTAAAACCGTAAAGTTTTATCCATTTCAGCCAAAACCAAGCAATTTTTAAGAAATTATTGGCGTTTTGCAATTTCAGGCGCTAGAGCGCTTTCCGCGCGGCAGCGCGCTAAATTGCGCTGGAGCGCTTTTCACGCAGCAGCGCATGGGAGCACTTTTCGTGCTGCAGCGCGCAATAGCACTTTTCGCGCGAAGGCTCGCGGCTAAAACAGGTTCACATTTGATATAATTCAGTCCCACTAGGGTCCTAGGAACCTTAAAATACAAAAATCATGAAATTTTTGCCAGTTCAGCCAAAATTGTGCAGTTTTTAGGAAATTTTAGGCATTTTGCATTTCAAGCGCTGCAGCGTGCTGAATCGTGCTGGAGCGCTTTTCGAGCGGCAGCATGCGGGATTGCTTTTCACGGTGCAGCACGCAGTAGCGGTTTTCACGCGGCAGCACCCGGCTAAAATAAGTTCACATTTGATATAAATCAGTCCCACTATGGTCCTAGGGACCTTAAAATATAAAAACCATGAAAATTTGGCTATTTTAGCCAAAACTGGGCAGTTTTTAAGAAATTCTAGGTATTTTGCAATTTCAGGCGCTGCAGCGCGCTGAATCGCACCGAAGCGTTTTTCGCGTAGCAGCGGGCAGGAGCGCTTTTCGTGCTGCGGCGCGCGGTATGGATTTTTGCGCGGCAGCTCGCGGCTAAAACAAGTTCACATTTGATATAATCCAGGCCCACTAGGTTCCAAGGGACCTTAAAATACAAAAATCGTGAAGTCTTGGCCATTTTAGTCAAAACTAGGAAGTTTTTAAGTAATTCTAGACATTTTGCAATTTCAGGCGCTGGAGCGTTTTCGCGCGGCAATGCGCAGTAGCGCTTTTTGCGTTGCAGTGCTCGTTAGGTCTTTTCGAGCGGCAGTGCGCGGTATCGCTTTTCGCGCTATAGCGCGTGGCTAAAATAGGTTCACATTAGATATAATTCAGTACACTAGGGTCCAAGGGACCTTAAAATATAAAAACCGTGAAGTTTTGGCCATTTCAGTCAAAACTGGGCAGTTTTTAAGAAATTCTAGGCATCTTGCAATTTCAGGCGCTGCAGCGTGCTAAATCACACTAGAGACTTTTCGTGCGGAAACGCGTAGTAGCACTTATTGCGTTGCAGTGCTCGCTAGCGCTTTACTGCGCAGCAGCACGCGGTATCGCTTTTCGCACTCCACCGCATAGCTAAAATAGGTTTACATTTGTTATAATTCAGTCCCACTGGGCTCCTATGACCTTAAGATACCAAAACTGTGAAGTTTTAGCCATTTCAGCCAAAACTAAGGAGTTTTTAAGAAATTATTGGCAGTTTGTAATTTCAGGCGCTGCAGCGCACTGAATCACGCTGGAGCGCTATTCGCGTAGTAACTCTTTTCGCGCGATAGCACTTTTCGTGTGGTTGCGCTTTTTGCACAGCAACGCAAGGTAGCGCTTTTAGCGTAGCAGTGCGCGGTAGCGCTTTTCGCGCTGCAGTGCGCGCTTAAAATAGGTTCACCTTTGATATATATTAGTCCCGCTAGGGTCCAAGGGACCATAAAATATAAAAAATGTGAATTTTTGGCTATTTTAGCCAAAACTAGGCAGTTTTTTAAGAAATTCTATGCATTTTGCTATTTCAGGAGCTGCAGCGCGCTGAAGAACTTTTCGCGTGGCAGCGCGCGGTAGCACTTTTTGTGCAGGCGGCACATGGCTAAAATAGGTACACATTTGATATAATTCAGTCTCACTAGGGTCCAAGGGACCTTAAAATATAAAAACTGTGAAATTTTGGCCATTTCAGCCAAAACTAAGCAGTTTTTTAAAAATTCTTGGCATTTTGCAAGTTCAGGTGCTGCAGCGTGCTGAATCGCGCTGGAGAGCTTTTCGTGCGGCAACGCGTAGTAGCACCTTTCACGTTGCAGTGCTCGCTAGTGCTTTACGCGCGGTAGCGTGCGGTATCGCTTTTTGCATTCCAGCGCGTGGCTAAAATAGTAGTCCCACTGGGGTCCTAGGGACCTTAAAATACCAAAACCGTGAGTTTTTCGCCATTATCAGCCAAAACTAAGCAGTTTTTAAGAAATTATTCGCATTTTGCAATTTCAGGCGCTGCAGCGTGCTGAATCGCGCAAGAGCGCTTTTCGCGCGGTAGCGCGCAGGGGCACTTTTCGTGCTGCAACGCGTGATAGCGCTTTTCGCGCGGCATCTTGGGCCAAAACAGGTTCACATTTGATATAATTAAATCCCACTAGGATCCAAGGGATCTTAAAATAAAAAACTATTAAATTTTGGCCATTTCAGCCAAAACTGTGCAATTTTTAGGAAATTCTAGGCATTTTACATTTTCAGGCGCTACATCGCGCTAGAGCGCTTTTTGAGCGGCAGCACGTGGTAGAGCTTTTCACACTGCAGCGCGCAGTAGCTCTTTTCGTGCGGCAGCGCGCGGCTAAAATAGGTTCACATTTGATATAATTCAGTCCCACTTGGGTCCTAGGGATCTTAAAATATCAAAACTGTGAAATTTTGGATATTTTAGCCAAAACTGGGCAGTTTTTAAGAAATTCTATGTATTTTGCAGTTCAGGCGTTCCAGCGCGCTGCAAAGCGCTGAAGCGTGGTGTAGCGCTTTTTGCGCGGCAGCGCTTTTTACATTGTAGCGATTTTGGCGCAGTAGCACTTTTCGCGTTGTAGCGCTTTTTCACGCCGTAGCGCGCAGCTAAAAGAGGTTCACATTTGATATAATTGAGTCCCACTTGGGTACTAGGGACCTTAAGATCCCAAAACTATGAATTTTTGGCCATTTCAGCCAGAACTAAGCAATTTTTAAGAAATTCTTGGCATTTTACAATTTCAGGCGCTGCAGCCCGCTAAATCGCGCTGGAGCGCTATTCAGCGGTAGCACTTTTTGCGCGGCAGCGCGAGGTAGCGCTTTTTGCGCGGCAGTGCGCGGTAGAGCTTTTTGCGCTGTAGCGCGTGACTAAAATAGGTTCACTTTTGATATAATTGTCCCGCTAGGGTCCAAGTGACCTTAAAAATATAAAAACTGGGAAATTTTGGCTATTTCAGCCAAAACTAGGCAATTTTTAAGAAATTCTATGCATTTTGCAATTTTAGGCGTTGCAGCGCGCTGAATCGCGTTGGAGCTTTTTTTGCGCGGCAGTGCGCGGTAGTGCTTTTTGCGCGGCTAAAATACGTACACATTTGATATAATTCAGTACCACTAGGGTCCAAGGGACCATAAAATACCAAAACTGTGAAATTTTGGCCATTCAAGCCAAAACTGGGCAGATTTTAAGAAATTCTAAGCATTTTGTAATTTCAGGCATTGCAACGTACTGAATTGCGCTGCAGCGCTTTTCGAGTGGCAGCGTACGGGAGCACTTTTCGCGCGGTAGCGCTTTTGGCGCAGCAACGCGCAGCTAAAATATGTTCACAATTGATATAATTCAGTCCCACTAGGGTTCTAAGGACCTTAAAATACAAAACCGTGAAGTTTAAGCCATTTCTGTCAAAACTGGGCAGTTTTTAAGAATTTCTAGACATTTTGCAATTTCAGGCGCTGCAGCCTGCAAAATCGCGATGGAGCGCTTTTCGCACGGTAGCGCTTTTCGGACAACAGCGCGCGTAGCGCTTTTCACGTTGCAGTGGATGGTAGCGCTTTTTGCGCGGCAGCGCGTGACTAAAATTAGTTCACATTTCACATAATTCGGTCCCACTAGGGTTTTAGGGACCTTAAAATACCAAAATCGTGAAATTTTAGCGATTTAAGCCAAGACTCGGCAGTTTTTAAGAAATTCTATGCATTTTGCAATTTCAGGCGCTGCAGCGCGCTGAATCGCGCTGGAGTGCTGTTCGAGCGGCAGCATGCGAGAGCGCTTTTCGCGCTGCAGCGCACGGTAGCACTTTTCGCATGGTAGCTCTTTTTGCGCAGTAGCGCGCGGCTACAATGGGTTCACTTTTGATATAATTGAGTCTCGCTAGAGTCTTAGGAACCATAAAATCCCAAAATAGTGAAGTTTTGGCCATTTCAGGCAAAACTGAGCAGTTTTTAAGAAATTCTAGACATTTTGCAAATTCAGGCGTTGCAGCGCGCTGAATCGCGCTGGAGCGCTTTTCGCGTGGCAGTGCGCGGGAGTGCTTTTCACATTACAGTGCGCGATAGCCCTTTTCACGCGATAGCGCTTCTAAAATAGGTTCACATTTGATATAATTCAGTCCCACTAGGGTCCGAGGGACCTTAAAATTCCAATACCGTGAAGTTTTGGCCATTTCAGCCAAAACTGGGCAGTTTTTAAGAAATTCTAGGCATTTTGCAATTTCAGGCGCTGCAGCACACTGAATCGCGCTAGAGTGCTTTTCGCGCGCTGTAGCGCTTCTCGGACGGCAGCGCGCAGGAGCGCTTTTCGCGCTGTAGTTGGCGGTAGTGCTTTTCGTGCGGCAGCGCGCGGCTAAAATAAGTTCACATTTGATATAATTCTGTCCCACTAGGGTCATAAGGACCTTAAAATACCAAAACCGTGAAATTTTGGCAATTTCAGCCAAAACTGGGCAATTTTTAAGAGATTCTAGGTATTTTGTAATTTCAAGCGCTGCAGTTCGCTGAATCGCAAGGGAGCGCTTCTCGAGCGGTAGCACGCGTGAGCGCTCTTCCTGCTGCAGTGCGCGGTAGCACTTTTAGCGCGGTAACGCACGGCTAAAATAGGTTCACATTTGATATAATTTAGTCCCACTAGGGTCATAGGGAGCTTAAAATACAAAATCGTGAACTTTTGGCAATTTCAGTAAAAACTGGGCAATTTTTAAGAAGTTATAGGCATTTTGTAATTTTAGGCGCTACAGCGCATTGAATCGTGCTGGAGAGCTTTTCGCACGACAGCGCGCTGCTAAAATAAGTTCACATTTGATATAATTTAGTCCCACTAGGGTCCTAGGGACCTTAAAATACCAAAACCGTAATATTTTGGCTATTTCACCCAAAACTGGGCAGTTGTTAAGAAATTATAGGCATTTTGCAATTTTAGGCGCTTGACAGACTGTAAATACACGTCTGCGCTTGCACACAAGTGTACGTGGTCTGAAGTAATAAGTGGAAAGTGTGACTTTCCGGTAATTTATTGATCCTCAGAGAATTGGTTGACTTGGCACTAAGGTGTATCTATTCTCACTAATGTTTAAGCTATAGTATATATTGGATGAGTGGTCTAAAATTAGTACAAATATTCACTAAGTAAAAATAGTAAGATTTAAGAAAGAGGAGAGTTGGGGCCATCCCACATGCCATGACATAATATTCATGTAGATTAGTTTCTTAAACTTTATCATTTAATTTAATTAAAATCAAGTGCACATTGTTGTCCTTGAGTCTAGCTCAAGGTCTTATAAGTTCAAATCTCGTGCACAAAATGAACTCACATTCGGTTCTACTTTGGCACAAAGATTCTTATAAGATTCTTCTGATTTAAATTTTAATCTTATTCTCTTGATCAAGGAGAGCTTGATTTTTAAAACCTTCGGATCTTACAAGCATTAATTTCTACTACGAGCATCACTCGCATCATACATAGTTGACATGATACATTCACATGTTGGGATCAATGACTATCTCACTTGGTTTATGAGCACTCAATACTTCCTTCCTCTACCTCAATTATGTTGAGCTAAGGAGCTCATTTAGTAGGTCTTAGCATCACTTGCATCAACTCTTTGGTTGAGCTTAGATTGAGGTGCATTGAGCTTATGAGCTTTCTCACATAGTTCTAAGCCTTCATGCACTCACAATCTAGCATCCAACCTAAGGTGAGCTAAGGAGCACAAAACAATTAATTTTTGGAGTTTTTTTTTTTTTTTATTTCTTTTCTCATAATCACATTCAAGACTAATTAGACAAAAATTTCTAAGTAAGGCATTAAAATCACAAACAAATTATGCTTGAGGGAAAACATTCATACATTAATATTACATCATGCAAATGGGATTTCACCCCAACCCTCCCCAAAGGAGTTTAGCTACTCATTGCACAAGAAAAGAATCAAAACACATACATGGATAAAGACCCTTTCATGGTCACCTAAAAAGAAATACAAGAGTAAAGTTTAGAAGATACTATGAATACTCCGTAGAAGTTCTCCAAAATCATTCTTCTCCTTCTCAATGTTCCCTCCTTAAGTCTCTAGTGCAGCCTTCTTCCTCCTCTTCCAAAGTAAGAGCTTGCCTTGCCACCCTTGAGGAGTTCCTCTTTTCCCTTAGCTCTCCTCCTTACTTAGTAGAATTTGGCTAAAATTGTGAACCCTCCTCTAGTCAAGAGGAGGGGTATTTATAGGAAGAGGGAGCTGCCATCCTCCTCTTCATTTCAAACCAGCTTTTCTATATAAAAATCTGAATTCATTATGACAATAACCTCCATTCATGGTGAGGTGATAATAATCTTCAATTGTTTACCCAAAACATTACCTCAAAGCTTCTTTTTTCAAATAAAATGGGCTGCAGCAGGGAATGATGGCTGGGGACAAAATGCAGGATAGAGGTCTTGTCCCCAGCCGCAATAAATGCATATCCGGAAAATTTTTGCGGCGGGCCGCGGCAGCGCGCTGTGGCGCGCTGCGGCGTGCAATAATCCCTCTCACATTCGCCAAGTCCCACGCTGTCGCACGCTACCCGCGTTTGAGCTTTGGAAGATGTCCTGCTACAGACCGCTGCAGTGCGGGACCGCGTGCTGTAGCGGGTCATTCCGCAAAAAAAATATTCAATTACTTCTCTTTTCATTTTTTCAAGTAAAAATATTTCCACCGCAGACTGCTGCAGCGCGTGACCGCATGCTGTAGCGGGCCGTTCCATGAAAAACACTGTTCAATTAATTTAGCCTCCATTTTTATAGTTATGAATATTTCCACTGCAGACTGCTGCAGCGAGCGACCGCACATTGTAGCGGGTCATTCCGTGAAAAACACTGTTCAATTAGTTGAGCCCCCTGTTTATATAGTTTAGAAATAATTCCACTGCAGACCGCGCGCTGTAGCGGGTCATTCCGTGATTACTGTTCAATTAGTTTAGGCAAGCAATTATATATAGTTTAGAGGTTTCCGCTGTAGCGCGTGGCAGCGCGCTGTTGCGGATTCCTTTAATAAACTTTAAAAACAATGTAAAAATACCTTAGAACTCCTTTGGATTCCATTTCCCTGAAAAAGATAGAAAAACTTGATTTATGAGCAGCATAAAGATCTTAAATAAATGAATTTTCCCCTTTATTTAGATATAATTTATGGATTCATCACACCCCCACACTAAAATTCTTGCTCGTCCTCGAGTAAGCTCAAAATGATAATTTTTTCTATTTTGGAGGAATGAAAGTCACAATAATGTACATAAAATAACTATAAGTCAAAATATGTGCATGGCAAAAAATGAAATGAACAATGTATCAATACTAATGTTTTCAATTGTGGCACTAAGGTGGTTTAATCAATGAATCTCCAAATGTTTGAGTTTTCAATGCTTGAAATTAGGTGATGGGTATAATTCATTGTGGACTTTAAGACTAAAGAAATGGTTAGGGATTCCTAGAGTTGTGCCATATGTGCTCCTTCTTATGAATCACAAAGATGAAAAGTTTAAAAGAGAGATATTTTTCTTCATCCTTTCTCATTTTGTTCATTTGGGAGAGATATTTTTCATCATCCATGTGAAGATGGTCAAATGGTCTTCCTCATGCCATAAATGTGGTGATCCATGTGAGGGGGGGGGGGCAGCTTTTCCAGCAATCTTTCGACTACCTTGGGAACCCAAAAGGTAATAACTTATTGACTACATGTTCCCAAGGCAGGGAAAAATTTTCTAAATCTGGGCAAACCGCTGCAGACTGCTGCAGCGTGCAGTTGCGCGCTGCAGTGCGCGGTCGCGGGTTTAAGCGTGCAAGGAGCGGAAATTGGGTCCGCGAACTGTCGCGATGCACATAACGCGCGGTTTGCCCGCAGTGGCGCAAATTTTTTTTTATTTTTTTTATTTGTTGGGTTGCCTCCCAATAAGCGCTTCATTTTAAGTCCTAAGCTAGACTCACAACTGATCAATATATTGGATCCGGCGGTTTCCTTTTCCATAAGCTAAAGCTATTCGAGTGAGCACAACCCTCTTGGTGGCTCAAACCCAGTTCATCCTTACCCTCAACTAAAGGATCCATTTTTTCATTTTCAAAATTTAGGGTAGTCTTTTTCTTTCTTTTTCCACATCGCGTCTTTCTCTTTTTCACTCCTTCCTTGCTCTCCTTTTCAGAGGAAGGAGTAGAGTAGCCATCAGAATTTTTTTCTTCTATCGTCAGGTCTCCTGGAACATTATCTACCCATAACCTCTCTTCTCTAACCCTTTTTCTTACATCATCCTCCATTTCTTTCTTTTTAAAGAGAGTGGGTTTTAGATCAATCACTTCTGTTTTTCCCTTAACACTGATGCTCATTATGCCACGACTCACATCTATGACAGCCTTAACACTCATCAAAAAGGGTCTTCCAAAAATAATCGTTGAATTTTTGTTCCATTGATCCCATTTACACACCACAAAGTCAGTTGGAATAATGAAATTTCCTAATTCAACAGCAACATTCTTTATCATTCCTAGAGGAGTAAGGGATTCAAGATTAGCAAACTCCAAAATCATCGAGGTATATTCCATCCCTCCTACCTTTAATTGTTCATAGATGTGGTAGGGCATAACATTAACTGAAGCACCTAGATCACAAAAGGGATCTATAAACACTTCATTTTTATTACGCACGGGATGCTCAACCTCCCAGATCTTCACATTTGGGTGTGGTTAGCTTTTCATGGTCATTCCCATTTCTTCTTTCCACTTCCTCTAGTCCAAAATTTGCTGCTCTTTTTTTCTCATCATTAATTCTTTCTGATACATTTTCAAAATGTATCACACTCACCAATTCCCTTGGGTTTATTTCTGTTGAACTGGGTAAAGCCCCTTGCTACTGAGAGTCAGCTGCTTGGAGAGTTTCCCCAATTGTGTCTCAATATTCCTAAGGGGGGCTTCTATTCCCTGAATAGAAGCCTCGTGACGTGTGATAGTGGCCTCAGTGCGGTGCATGAATTGGGTTGTTGCAGCCTTAAATGAATTGAAGGTCCCATCTAGATTGTGTTGGTAGTTATTGTTATTATTATTATAATTCATGTCTTGTTGATTAGATGAATTCCCCCCATATTGATTAGCATTGTTGTTATTATTACTCCATGAGAAATTTGGGTGGTTTTTCCACCCTGGGTTGTATGTATTGGAGTAGGGGTTATTTGTTTGGTTAGTGTTTCTTAGGTAATTAACTTATTCAGTGTTGTTTTGTACGGAAGAGATGTTTAAATTACAGCTCTCACTATTGTGCCTTCCCCCGCACAGTTCACAGTGTACCTCAGAAACCACATTTACATTCATCCTTTCTATCCTTTCATTCAAGGCATGAATTTCTTATTGAAGAACTGTTATTTTGATTAGATTCGATTACTTTAATGGATTCCTTTTTTAGCCTTCAGAAAGCCATTGGTATGCGTTGTTTGCCATTTCTTCCAAGAGGTCATAAGCTTCCTCTTGGGTTTTTCCACTAATGGAGTCACCGGCGGCCGCATCAATGAGTGTCCTCGTTAGAGCGTTCAAACTATTGTAAAAGGTTTGCACTTGCATCCATAGAGGAAACCCATGATGTGGGCAACGCCTGAGGCACTCCTTAAAGCGATCCCACCCATCATAAAGAGTCTTACCTTTCATCTGAGTAAAGTTGGTGATCTCAATTCTCAACCGTGCAGTTTTAGCCAGAGGAAAGTATTTGGCTAAGAATTTTTTAGCCAAATCATCCCAAGTACGAATAGAATCACTCGATAGAGAGCTGAGCCAACTCTTGGCTCTCTCTCAGTGAGAAAGAAAATAGCCGCAATTTAATTGCGTCTTTGGAGACACCGTTAAATCTGAAGGTATCACATATTTCAAGGAAAGTTGAAATATGTGAGCTAGGATCTTCAGTGGCTAATCCTCCAAACTGATTATTTTGCACCATACTCAGTGTGGAGGGTTTGATTTCAAAATTGTGGGCTTCTATGTTTGGCCTTACAATCGCATGGGGGATTCCCCTAACGGTGGGTACTGCATAATCTCTAAGTGCTCTACCCCTAGGCTCTTCTAAATTGTCAGTGAAATTATCCATAATAGCTTGTTGGTTTGATAAATTCCATTCTCACCTAGCTTGTAAGTATGTTCTTTCTATTTTGGGATCAAAAAGATATTCAGTACAGACTCTTTTACTCATACAAGTTACAATAAGGTTTATCAAGAACGAGTTTGGCAATAAAGATCACACAGATTTTTCAGAAATAAAATAAACAAAAAGAAATATAAAATACTAGCTTGATAATTATAAAAAATCTAAATTACTAATTTATGCAATAAAATGCTTAAATCGCTATTTACTTATAGATTATCTTTAATTCAAATCAGAAACCAATTCCCCGGCAACGGCGCCAAAAACATGACAGACTGTAATATACGTCTGTGCTTGCACGTAAGTGTACGTGGTCTGAAGTAATACGTGGAAAGTGTGACTTTTCGGGAATTTATCGATCCTCAGAGAATTTGTTGATTTGGCACTAAGATGTATCTATTCTCACTATTATTTAAGCTATAGTATGTGTTGGATGAGTGGTCTAAAATTAGTACAAATATTCACTAAGAAAAAATAGCAGGATTTAAGAAAGAGGAGAGTTGGGGCTATCCCACATGCCATGACATAATATTCATGTAGATTGGTTTCTCAAGCTTTATCATTTAATTTAATTAAAATCAAGTGCACATTATTGTCCTTGAGTCTAGCTCAAGGTCTTACAAGTTCAAATCTCATGCACAAAATGAACTCACATTCAGTTCTACTTTAGCACAAAGATTCTGGTAAGATTCTTGGGATTTAAATTTTAATCTTATTATCTTAATCAAGGAGAGCTTGATTTTTTAAACCTTCGGATCTTACAAGCATTGATTTCCACTACGAGCATCACTCGCATCATACATAGTTAAGATGATGGATTCACATGTTGGGCTCAACAACTATGTCACTTAGTTTATGAGCACTCAACACTTCCTTCCTCCACCTCAGTTATGTTCATCTAAGGAGCTCATTTAGTGGGTCTTAGCATCACTTACATCAACTCTTTGGTTGAGCTTAGATTGAGGTGCATTGAGCTTATGAGCTTTCTCACATAGTTCGAAGCCTTCATGCACTCACAATCTAGCATTTGATATAATTCAGTGCCACTAGGGTCCTAAGGACCTTAAAATACCAAAACCGTGAAATTATGGCAATTTAAGCCAAAATTGGGCAATTTTTAAAATATTCTAGGTATTTCGCAATTTCAGGCGCTGCAGCTCGCTGAATCACGCTGGAGCACTTTTCGAGCGGCAGTGTGCGGGAGCGCTTTTCCCGCTGTAGCACGCCGTAGCGCTTTTCGCGCGGCAACGCGCTGCTACAATAGGTTCACATTTGATTTAATTCAGTCCGCTAGGGTCCTATGGACCTTAAAATACCAAAACGTGAAGTTTTGGCCATTTCAGTCAAAATTGGGCAGTTTTTAAGAAATTCTAGGCATTTTGCAATTTCTGGCGCTGCAGCGCGCTGAATTGCGCTCGAGCGCTTTTCGGGCGGCAACGAGCGGTAGTGCTTTTAGCGCGGCAGCGCGTGGGAGCGCTTTTCACGCTGTAGCGCACGTTAGCGCTTTTTGTGCGGTAGCGCGCGGTTAAAATAGGTTCCCATTTGATATAATTCTGTCCCACTAGGGTCCTAGGGACCTTAAAATACCAAAACCGGGAAATTTTGGCCATTTCAGCCAAGACGGGGCAGTTTTTAAGAAATTCTAGGCGTTTTGTAATTTCAGGCACTACAGCGTGCTGAATCGTGCTGGATCGCTTTTTGCGCGGGAGCGCTTTTCACTCTGCAGTACTCGGTAGTGCTTTTTGAGGGGCAGCGCGAGATAGCATTTTTCGCTATCGCGCGCGCGGCTACAATAAGTTCATCTTTGATATAATTCAGGCCCACTAGGGCCCAAGGGACCTTAAAATACAAAAACAGTGAAGTTTTGGCAATTTCAGTCAAAACTAGGCAATTTTTAATAAATTCTAGGCATTTTGGAAATTCATGCGCAGTAGCGCGCTGAATCGCGCTGGAGCGCTTTTCGCGTGGCAACGCGCAGTAGCGTTGTTCGCGCTGTAGTGCTCGGTAGCACTTTTCGCGCGGCAGCGTGCGGTATCGCATTTCGTGCTCCAGCACGCGGCTAAAATAGGTTCACATTTGATATAATTCTGTCCCACTAGGGTCTTAGGGACCTTAAAATACCAAAACTATGAAATTTTAGCCATTTCAGCAAAAACAAACAATTTTTAAGAAATTATTGGCATTTTGGAATTTCAGGTGCTGCAGCACGCTGCATCGCGCTGGAGCGCTTTTTGCGCCGCAGCGCGCGTAGGACTTTTCGTGATGCAGTGCGCGATAGCATTTTTCGTGCGGTAACTCGCAGCTAAAACAGGTTCACATTTGATATAATTCAGTCCCACTAGGGTCCAAGGGACATTAAAACACAAAAACCGTGAAATTTTGGCTATTTCAGCTAAAACTGGGCAGTTTTTAAAAAATTTTAGGCATTTTGCAATTTCAGGTGCTGCAGCATGCTGAATCATGCTGGAGCACTTTTCGCATGGTAGCGCTTTTCGCATTGCAATGGTCGGCAGCGCTTTTCACACGACAGCGCGCGGTAGCGCTTTTCGCGCTCAAGCGCGCGGCCACAATAGGTTCACATTTGATATAATTCAGTATGCTAGAGTCCTAGGGACCTTAAAATACCAAAATCGTGAAGTTTTGGCCACTTCAGTCAAAATTGGGCAGTTTTTAAGAAATTCTAGGTACTTTGCAATTTCAGGCGTTGCAGCGCGCTTAATCGCGCTGGAGCGCTTTTTGCACTGCAGTGCGCGATAGCGCCTTTCACGCGGCAGCGCACAGTAAAAATAGGTTCACATTTGATGTAATTCTGACCCACTAGGGTCCTATGGACCTTAAAATACCAAAACCATGGCATTTTGGCCATTTCAGCCAAAACTGGGCAGTTTTTAAGAGATGCTAGGCATTTTGCAACTTCAGGCACTGTAGCGCGCTGGAGCGCTTTTCACGCGGCAGCGCAATAGCCCTTTTCGCGCTACAGAGCGCGGTAGCGCTTTTTACGCAGCAGCGTGCCGCTAATATTGGTTCACATTTTATATAATTATGTCCCACTAGGGTCCTAGGGACTTTAAAATTCCACAACTGTGAAATTTTGGCCATTTAAGCGAAAACTGGGCAGTTTTTAAGAAATTCTATGCATTTTGCAATTTCAGGCACTGCAGCGCGCTGAATCGCGCTGGAGTGCTTTTCGCGCGGCAATGTGCGGTAGCACTGTTTACGCAGCAGCACGCGGCTAACATAGGTTCACATTTGATATAATTCTGTCCCACTATGGTCCTAGGGACCTTAGAATTCAAAAACTGTGAAATTTTGGCAATTTCAGCCAAAATTTTGCAGTTTTTAAGAAATTCTAGGCATTCTGCAATTTCAGGCACTGTAGCACGCTGAATTGCGCTAGAGCGCTTTTCTAGCGGCAGCGCGCGGGAGCGCTTTTTGCACAGCAACACGCGGCTAAAATAGATTCACATTTGATATAATTTGGTCCCACTAGGGTCCTAGGGACATTAAAACACCAAAACTGTGAAATTTTGGTAATTTCAGCCAAAACTGGTCAATTTTTAAGAAATTCGAAGCATTTTGTAATTTGAGGCGCTGCAGCGCTTTTCGAGCGCCAGCACGCGTGCTTTTAGCGCGGCAGCGCGCGGTAGTGCTTTTCTTGCGGTAACGCGCGGTATCGCTTTTTGAGCTCCAGCGCGCGGCTAAAATAGGTTCACATTTGATATAATTCTGTCCTATTAGGGTCCTTGGGACCTTAAAATACCAAAATCGTAAAATTTTGGCCATTCAGCCAAAACTAAACAATTTTTAAGAAATTATTGGCATTTTGTAATTTAAGTCGCTGCATCGCGCTGGAGCGCTTTTCGAGCGGCAGCACGTGGGAGCGCTTTTCGCGCTGCAAAGCGCAGCTAAAATAGGTTCACATTTGATATAATTCAGTTCCACTAGGGTCCTAGGGACCTTAAAATATCAAAATCGTTAAATTTTAGCTATTTCAGTCAAAATTAAGCAGTTCTTAAGATATTCTAGGCATTTTACAATTTTAGGCGCTGCAGCGCGCTGAATTGCGTTGGAGTGCTTTTCACACTGTAGGGCTTTTCACGCTGCAGTGCTCGGTAGCACTTTTCATGCTCTAGCGCGCGGCATCAATAGGTTCACATTTGATATAATTCAGTACGCTAGGGCCAAGGGACCTTAAAATACCAAAATCATGAAGTTTTGGCCATTTCAGTCAAAATTGGGCAGTTTTTAAGAAAGTATAGGTATTTTGCAATTTCAAGCGCTGCAGCGCGCTGAATCGCACTGAAGCGCTTTTCGCGCAGCAGCGTGCAGTTAAAACAGGTTCACAATTGATATAATTCTGTACCACTAGAGCCCTAGGCACCATAAAATACCAAAACCGTAAAGTTTTAGCCATTTAAGCCAAAACTCGGTAGTTTTTAAGAAATTCTAGGCATTTTGCAATTTCAGGTGCTACAGCATGCTGAATTGCGCTGGAGTGCCTTTCACGCGGCAATGCACAGTAGCCCATTTTGCGCTGCCGTGCTCGATAGCTCTTTATGCGCGGCAGCGCGTGGTATCATTTTCACGCTCCAGCACGGAGCTAAAATAGGTTCACATTTGATATAATTCTGTCCCACTAAGGTCTTAGGGACCCTAAAATTCCAAAACCATAAAGTTTTGGCCATTTCAGTCAAAACTGGGCAGTTTTTAAGAAATTTTAGGCATTTTGCAATTTCAGGCGTTGCAGCGCGCTGAATCACGTTAGGGCATTTTTTGCGCGGCAGCTCGCAGCTAAAACAAGTTCACATTTGATATAATTCAGGCCCAATAGGGTCTTAGGCACCTTAAAATACCAAAATCGTCAAGTTTTAGCCATTTCAGCTAAAACTGGGCAGTTTTTAAGAAATTCTAGGCATTGTGCAATTTCAGACGCTGCAGCGCGCTGAATCGCACTGGAGCGCTTTTCGCACGGCAACTCGCGGTAGCACTTTTTGCGAGGCAGCACGTGGTAGCGCTTTTCGCGATGCAGAGCCCGGTAGCTCTTTTCGCGTGGCAGCATGCGGTAGCGCTTTTCGCGATGCAGAGCGCGGTAGCTCTTTTCACGTGGCAGCATGCGGTAGCACTTTTCGCGCTGCAGAGCGCGGTAGCGCTTTTTGAGTAGCAGCGCGTGGCTAAAATTGGTTCACATTTGATATAATTTTGTTCCACTAGGATCCTAGGGACCTTAAAATTCCAAAATCGTGAAAGTTTAGCCATTTCAGCCAAAACTGGGCAGTTTTTAAGAAATTCTAGGATTTTGCAATTTCAGGCGCTACAGCGCACTGAATCGCGCTGGAGCGCTTTCCGCGCGGCAACGCGCAGTAGCGCTGTTCGCGCTGCAACGGCTCGGTAGCGGTTTTCGCGCGTTAATGCTTTTCGCTGCAGCGCGCAGTATCGCTCTTCGCGCTCCAGCCGCGGCTAAAATAGGTTCACATTTGATATAATTCCATCCCACTAGGGTCCTAGGGAACTTAAAATACCGAAACCATAAATTTTTGGCCATTTATGTCAGAACTGGGCTGTTTTTAAAAAATTATAGGTATTTTGCAATTTCAGGCGCTGACGCGCGTAGAATCGTGCCGGAGCACATTTCGCACTGCAGAGTACGGTAGCACTTTTCGCGCAGCAGCGCAAGGCTAAAATAGGTTCACATTTGATATAAATCTGTCCCACTATGGTCATAGGGATCTTAAAATTCCAAAATTAAGAAATTTTGGCCATTTCAGCCAAAACTGGGCAGTTTTTAAGAAATTATAGGCATTTTACAATTTCAAGCGCTACAGCGCACTGAATCGCGCTGGAGCACTTTTTGCGCGGCAGCGCGCGGGAGCACTTTTTGTGTGGCAGCGCGCGTTAGCGGTTTTCGCGCGGCAGCGCGTGGCTAAAATAAGTTCACATTTGATATAATTCTGTCCTACTAGGGTCCTAGGGACCTTAAAATACCAAAACCGTGATGTTTTAGCAATTTTAGTCAAAACTAAGCAGTTTTTAAAAAAATTCTTGGCATTTTGCAATTTCAGGCGCAGCAGCGCGCTGAATCGCGCTAGAGCGCTTTTCGAGCGGCGGCGCGTGGTAGTGCTTTTCGAGCGACGGCACGTGGTAGCGCTTTTCGCGCAGTAGAGCGTGGCTAAAATTGGTTCATATTTGATATAATTCAGTGCCACTTGGGTCCTAAGGACCTTAAAATACCAAAACAGTGAATTTTTGGCAATTTCAGTAAAAACTGGGCAGTTATTATGAAATTCTAGGCATTTTGCAATTTCATGCTCTGTATGGCGCTGAATCACCCTAGAGCGCTTTTCGAGCGGTAGTGCTTTTCGTGCTGCACCGCGCGATAGTGTTTTTGCGCGGTAGCTCGCGGCTAAAACAGGTTCACATTTGATATAATTCCGTCCCACTAGGGTCCAAGAGACCTTAAAATGCAAAAACTGGGAAGTTTTGGCCATTTCAGCCAAAACTGGGCAGTTTTTAAGAAATTATAGGCATTTTGCAATTTCAGACACTACAAAGCACTGAATCGCGCTAGAGAGCTTTTCCAGCAGCAGTGCGCGGGAGCGCTGTTCGCGCACGGCTAAAATAGGTTCACATTTGATATAATTCAGTCCCACTAGGGTCCTAAGGACCTTAAAATATCAAAACCTTGAAATTTTGTCGATTTTAACCAAAATGGGGCAGTTTTTAAGAAATTCTAGGTATTTTGCAATTTCAGGCGCTGCAGCGCGCTGAATAGCGCTGGAGTGCTTTTCACGCTGCCGCGCACGAGAGCGCTATTCGCACGGCAGAGCTATTCGTGCGGCTAAAATAAGTTCACATTTGATATAATTCTGTCCCGCTAGGGTCTTAATGACCTTAAAATACCGAAACTATGAAATTTTAGTCATTTCAGCCAAAACAAACAGTTTTTAAGAAATTATTGGCGTTTTGCAATTTCAGGCACTACAGCGCACTGAATCGGGCTAGAGCAATTTTTGCGAGGCAGCGCGCGGTAGGACTTTTCGTGTTGCAGCGCACAATAGCCCTTTTCGCACGGTAGCTCGCGGCCAAAACAGGTTCACATTTGATATAATTCAGTCCCACTACGGTCCAAGGGACCTTAAAATACAAAAAACTGTAAAATTTTGGCCATCTGACCCAAGATTGGGCAGTTTTCAAAAGCATTCTAGGCATTTTGCAATTTCAGGCACTGTAGCGTGTTGAATCGCGCTAGAGTGCTTTTCGAGCGGTAGCGCGCGAGAGCGCTATTCGCGCGGCAATGCTCGGTAGTGCTGTTTAAGACCCTAGCGCGATTCAACACGCGATAGCATTTTTCGCGCTGCAGAGCGCTTTAGCGCTTTTTACGCAGCAGCACGCAACTAAAATAAGTTCACATTTGATATAGTTCAGGCCCACTAGGGTCCAATGGACCTTAAAATACAGAAACCGTGAAGTTTTGACAATTTCAGTCAAAATTAGGCAGCTTTTAAGAAATTCTAATAATTCTGCAATTTCAGGCGCTGCAGCGTGCTGAATCGCGCTAGAGCACTTTTCGAGCAGCAGCGCACGGGAGCACTTTTCACGTGGCAGCGCTCGGTAGCGCTTTTCGCGTGGCTGCGCTCGGTAGCGCTTTTCGCGCGACAGCGCTCAGTATGGCTTTCCACTCGGCAGCGCATGGTATGGCTTTCCACGCGGCAATACCTTTCCGGACCAGAGTCTTTACTTTGATCCGGAACCAGTGCCGACCGCTCTTCCTGTTCGTGGCTCAGGACACACCATTGCCAACGAAAGTTATTTTCAAATTACTGTGAAATCCTCGTAGGTAAATGCTGAAGCTTAATTGATCTAAAGCCGCTGCGCGAAAGGTGCTTAAATTTCCAAATACATCTTAAAGAAAAATATCTGTATTCACAAGCATTCACAAACCCTAGGATTGCATTAGAGCCCGGCAACACCAAACCCTAGTGTTGCCCTGCATCAAATTTGGTATCAGAGAAGGCTCCGAAATTTTCTCAAAATTCAGAATCCTATTCTCCTAAGGTTCACATCACTGCATACATAGAAGTCTAGGTGCATACATATTTCAAATCACATCCATCATTGCATGCATCTGAGGAGCGGTAGGACAATTAGCATGGGTAGCCATAGTCAACACTTAGAGTCTAAGATGCACCAATCGCAAGAGATGACCCACGTTGCACCGCATTTGAGCCTTGACGAACCCTAAGAATTTCTTAAAAACTATTTAGTTTTGGCTAAAATGGATAAAACTTCACGGTTTTGGTATTTTAAGGTCCCTAGGACCCTAGTGGGACAGAATTATATCAAATGTGAACTTAATTTAGCTGCGTGCTATCGCGCAAAAACTGCTATAGCGCACTGCCGTGCGCAAAGCGCTCCCGGGCGCTACAACGCGCAAAAGCGCTCCCGTGCGTTGCCGCACGAAAGCGCTCCCACGCGCTGCCGCCCAAAAAGCGCTCCAGCGCGATTCAGTGCGCTGTAGCGCTTGAAATTGTAAAATACTTCTAATTTCTTAAAAACTGCCCAGTTTTGGCTGAAATGGCCAAAATTTCAAAATTTTGGAATTTTAAGGTCCTTAGGACCCTAGTGGGATAGAATTATATCAAATGTGATCCTATTTTAGCCTTGCGTTGCTGCGCGAAAAGCGCTACCGCGCGCTGCGACGCGAAAAGCGCTCCAGCGCGATTCCGCGCACTTCAGTGCTTGAAATTGGAAAATGCCTAGAATTTCTTAAAAACTGCCCAGTTTTGACTAAAATGGCCAAAATTTTACGGTTTTGGTATTTTAAGGTCGCTAGGACCCGAGTGGGACTGAATTATATCAAATGTGAACCTATTTTAGCTGCGTGCTGGAGCTCGCAAAGCGATACTGTGCGTTGCCGCGCGAAAAAGCGCTACCGAGCTCTACAGCGCGAACAGCTACTACGCGTTGCCGCGCAAAAAGCGCTACAGCGCGATTCAGCGCGCTGCAGCGTCTAAAATTGCAAAATCCTTAGAATTTTTTAAAAATTGCCCAGTTTTGGTTGAAATGGCCAAAATTTCTCAATTTTGGAATTTTAAGGTCCCTAGGACCCTAGTGGGACAGTATTTTATCAAATGTGAACCAATTTTAGACGCGCGCTGCTGCGCGAAAAGCGCTACCGCGTTCTATAGTGCCAAAAGTGCTACCGTGCACTGCCGAGCGAAAAGCCATACCGCGCGCTGCCGCGTGAAAAAGCGCTATTGCACGCTGCCGTGCAAAAAGCGCTACCGCGAGCTGTCGTGCGAAAAGCGCTCCAGCACTATTCAGCGCGCTGAAGTGCCTGAAATTGCAAAATGCCAAGAACTTCTTAAAAACTACTTAGTTTTGGCTGATATGGCCAAAACTTGATGATTTTGGTATTTTAAGGTCCCTCGGACCCTAGTAGGACTTAATTATATGAAATGTGAACCTATTTTAGCAGTGCGCTGTTTCGAACGGGAAGTGGCCACGTGTCATGTGGAGCCCGCCCGCAGTCCGCATCCTATAGGAAGCCGCCACGTGTCCCTGTGGGACCCGCCACCATCAAATCCTGCAGAAGATAATTAAGGTTAAGTATAATTAGTCAGTAATTAAGTATGCTTAACAGTTAGATTAATGGGTAGTTAAGTAATATTAATACATAAAAACATTAATTAATTAAGTAATTAATTAATCATTAGGTTAATTATTAATTAATTAAGACCTAGTTAACTAATTAGAGAATAATTATGATTATTTTAATAATAATAATAATTAGAGTAATTAATTAATACTAAATAGTAAATTTATAATTTATTTTTCCTAATTAAGCCTAATTAACCTGTAATTAGCTTAATTACTTTTCAACAGTTAAATAATAATATTATAATTAAATAAAGGATTAATGAATACTTAATTAATAATTAGATTTAACTAATTTTAGATTAATTAAAGGTAAATAAATTCAGAAATTATATATATAAACTTTAAGAATAAACAGTAAAATCATTCAATTTGAATAAATAAATAATAAAATAATTTAAATTGTATTTTTGAATAGTAAATCTTAAAAGTTTAATAACTTTTTGTAGGATGATCCAAACATAGCAAATTTAGGTATCAAAATACTCAGAAAAATAAATAGAACAAATAGCGTAAGCCAAAAATTAATTTGGGCGTACGCATAACGAGGTAATATTTTATGGCCTCTTTAGCACCTCATAACTTTTTATCCAGTTATTAGAATATAGTCAAATATGGGTCTTAAAATACTCAGGAGAGCGGCCCCATCACTGCAGTAGTATTAGTTTTCTCATTTGGACATCAGGACAAAAAGTCAACCCTAGAATTCTTAGTGAAAAATGACCAAAATTCCCCTAGACTTCAAACAGCCATAACTTAGTCAAATCAACTCCAAATTTATAAATTCAAGATGCTAACTAGTTTAGAATTTCAATTTCATCGATAAACTAAAATAATATTTAAGATTGGAACCCTAGAAATTTAGGTAAAAGACTAAATTACCCCTAACCTTATTTTGGTCATAACTTGACCGTTTGGAGTCCAATTTTGACGTACTTGCTGTCTATCTTCAAGTTAGGCAGTAAGGAATCAGTTGGAACTAAGAGAATTCAATTCTGATTCATGAGTCAAAAGTTGACTTTTTGACCCTTAAAGTAGTGGCAAAATGGTTATTTTGCCCTAATATTGGACTAAGTATCCCTAACCTTTAATTAACATTCCAAAACACTAAAATTAATGTTATAATCGTGTTAGTGACATTTAAGTGAGTGAAATCAACCTTTAGATCGGATTCCAAGATTCTTCTAAGTCTTAAACACTACACCATAAGGACCTTTCTTGAGACTAGGACTAGATCTTAGGTTAGTGTTCATTTGTTGGGTAAATTAGGTTACCCAATGGGTGAAACCTTAGTTTTATTAGTTTTTAGACTTTTCTTTTATTTTACAACTTGTTATGATTATTTTTCCTTTAAACCTTAGATTTAGGATAGGAGATTCATCCCATTAAGTTCGATTACTTAATAAGATTGGCCTTAACTAGTAGAGCACTTATAGAATAAAACCTAGAACTTAGGTCTTATCCTTTTTGGATTATGTGATTAAACCTAAATCTCATAGTGTTTAATCCATAATCTATAGGCTTAGAAGATCTTGATCAGATCTTAGTTAGAACGTCTAAATTCATAAAATTAGGACGTATGATTTATTAATTTAACTCGTAGCCGTCTATCTGATTGAACTAGATTAGAACCTGATCAGTTCTAATCCTTTTTAACTTATAAGGACAAGTTTCTAAGTTACACTCGATAGTAGGAAGATAGTGATCCTGAACTTATGTAACTTGGAATAGTTAGAATGGTTAAGTAGAAAACAAATGATATCACCATGCTTAGTAGAGTCCCTTGCTTCTTTTGACGATTGGTGCTATGCGTTCCTTGTACTTTTGTGCCATATTTCCTTGAGCATATCATATAAGATCTTTGATGCATGAATAAAATGTTAGGAAAATATGGAGACTCCTTAGATTCCTTGTGAAAATATTAAAATGATTAATGAAAAGATGATAGTTATATGAGCTGCCTCTCAGATATGTCCTTATTGCCTAGCCTCCTTATGTCACTAGGGGATGGACCTATTTTGTTGTGTGCCTTGTTGCCTAGCCTCCTTATGATGCTAGGGGTACACCATTGGTGCCTTAGCTGTACTGGTGTTAAGGTTACTTTGTGTGCTTAGTTTACTAGCCTCCTTATGTTGCTAGGGGCATACAGTTGGTGCCGTAGTCGTACTGGTGCTAAGATTCTTCGATTTCTTTTGTGTGCTTAGTTGCCTAGCCTCCTTATGTCGCTAGGGGTACACAGTTTTATGACTTAGCAGTGATAGTGCTAAGCTCCTTTGATATTCGATGGGCTAGATTAGCTCATTTTTGTATGGTAGTTGATGCATGGATATTTATTTACCGTTATGTTGTTTTGTTTACTTTCAGTATTTTTATTCAGTCAGCTACTTCTTTGTATTGCTTGTATATTTTAGGATGTTAGAACCTTGCTGCTATTTATATGTATCACTGCTGAGTTATTTTATCTTAATTGGCATGTTTTTTTTTATTACCATCATGTTTAAGATGTAGCATTTTTCTTACAGCACTTGTTCGACTATGTATATTTATATGCCTTACCTTGTTTAGTTTGCATTTGAGGCATGCCTTAGCCTCCCCTTTTGCTTAAGTTATAAATGATGGTTTATAGCTTTTCCTTTCCTTTTATATTGCTTGCTGCTCCCTTATACATTTATTGCCTAGAAGTTATAGAATGGTGATATTACATAACACATATAAAACTTATCAGCTTAAAATGTACTTAGACAATTGTCTAATCAAATTTTTCCTTTTTTTAGTTGGGGCACTACATTGTTAAATTGATAATGGCAGATCCTCTTCAGTTGGACAATCAGGATCTTGGCGTGGAGCCATATCCAGAGGAGGAGCTTGTGGAAGAAGCAACTGTTTAGCCCCTTCTATTCTTAAGTGAGGATGAGTGCCTTTTATCTTTATTATTTGAACTTAAATTAATATAATAATATAGGTATCTTTTTCTATCTAAATAAAGGGGAAAAGTATATCTAAATAAAGGGGAAAATTCATTTATTTAAGATCTTTCGACTGCTCCTAAATTAATTTTTTCTATTTTTTCAGGGAAATCGAATCGAAAGGAGTTCTAATGCATTTCTGTAGAGTTTTTAAAATGTATTAAAGGAATCCGCTACAGCGCGCTGCAGCGCGCCGCAGCGGGCTGCAGTAGAAACCTCTAAACTATATATAATTAATTGCCTAAACTAATTGAACAGTAATCGCGGAATGACCCACTACAACGCATGGTCGCGCGCTGCAGCGGTATGCAGTGAAATTATCTCTAAACTATACAAATAGGGGGCTCAACTAATTGAACAGTATTTTTTGCGGAGTGACCCGCTACAGCGTGCGGTCGCGCGTTGCAGCAGTATGCAGCTGGAAATATTCATAACTATAAAAATGGAGGCTAAATAAATTGAACAGTATTTTTTGCAGAATGACCCGCTACAGCGCGCAGTCACGCACTGCAGCGGTCTGCGACGGAAATATTTTTACTTGAAAAAATAAAAAGAGAAGTAATTGAACAGTATTTTTTGCAGAATGACTCGCTACAGCACGCGGTCGCGCGCTGCAGCGGTCTGCAGTGGTACATCTTCCAAAGCTGAAACGCGGTAGCGTGGGACTTAGCGAATGTGCGAGAGATCATTGCACGTCGTAGTGCGCTGCGGCGGCCCGCCGCAAAAATTTTCCAGACATGCATTTATTGCGGCTGGGGACAAGACCTCTATCCTGCATTTTGTCCCCAGCCATCATTCTATGCTGCAGCCCATTTTATTTGAAAAAGGAAGCTTTGAGGTGATGTTATGGGTAAACAATTGAAGACTATTGTCACCTCACCATAAATGGAGGTTATTGTCATGATGAATTCAAATTTTTATATGGAAAAGCTGGTTTGAAATGAAGAGGAGGATGGCAGCTCCCCCTTCCTATAAATACCCCTCCTCTTGACAAGAGGAGGGTTCACAATTTTAGCCAAATTCTACTAAGTAAGGAGGAGAGCCAAGGGAAAAGAGGAACTCCTCAAGGGTGGCAAGGCAAGCTCTTGCTTTGGAAGAGGAGGAAGAAGGCAGCACTAGAGACCTAAGGAGGGAACATTGAGAAGGAGAAGAAAGATTCTGGAGAACTTCTATGGAGTGTTCCTAGTATCTTCTAAACTCCACTATTGTATTTCTTTTTAGTTGACCATGAAAAGGTTTTTATCCATGTATGTGTTTTTCTTCTTTTCTTATGCAATGAGTAGCTAAACTCCCTTGGGGAGTGTTGGGAGTGAATTCCCATTTGCATGATGTAATATTAATGTATGAATGTTTTCCCTCAAGCATAATTTGTTTGTGATTTTAATGCCTTACTAAGAAACTTTTGTCTAATAGTCTTGAATATGGTTATGAGAAAAGAACTAAAAATAAAAGCAAACTCTAAGAACTAATTATCTTGCGCTCCTTAGCTCACCTTAGGTTGGATACTAGATTGTGAGTGCATGAAGGCTTGGAACTATGTGAGAAAGCTCATAAGCTCAATGCACCTCAATCTAAGCTCAACCAAAGAGTTGATGAAGGTGATGCTAAGACCCACTAAATGAGCTCCTTAGCTCAACATAATTGAGGTAGAGGAAGGAAGTGTTGAGTGCTCATAAACTAAGTGACATAGTCATTGAGCCCAAGATGTGAATCCATCATCTCAACTATGTATGATGCGAGTGATGCTCGTAGTGGAAATCAATGCTTGTAAGATTCGAAGGTTTAAAAAATCAAGCTCTCCTTGATCAAGAGAATAAGATTAAAATTTAAATCAGAAGAATCTTTGTGCCAAAGTAGAACCGAATGTGAGTTCATTTTGTGCACGAGATTTGAACTTGTAAGACCTTGAGCTAGACTCAAGGACAACAATGTGCACTTGATTTTAATTAAATTAAATGATAAATATTGAGAAACTAATCTACATGAATATTATGTCATGGCATGTGGGATGGCCCCAACTCTCCTCTTTCTTAAATCTTGCTATTTTTACTTAGTGAATATTTGTACTAATTTTAGACCACTCATTCAATACATACTATAGCTTAAATATTAGTGAGAATAGATACACCTTAGTGCCAAATCAACAAATTTTCTGAGTATCAATAAATTCCTGGAAAGTCAAAATTTCCACTTATTACTTCAGACCATGTACACTTGCGTGCAAGCGCAGACGTGTATTTACAGTCTGTCAAGTTTTTGGCGTCGTTACCGAGGAATTGGTTTCTGATTTGAATTACGAACAATCTATAAGTAATTAGTGATTTAAGCATTTGATTGCATATATTAGTAATTTTAGATTGTTTGTAGTTATCAAGCTAACATTTTATATTTCTTTTTGTTTATTTTATTTCTGAAAAATCTGTGTAATCTTTATTATCAAACTCATTCTTGATAAACCTTATTGTAACTTGTATGAGTAAAAGAGTCTGTACTGAATATCTTTTTGATCCCAAAATAGAAAGAACATACTTACAAGCTAGGCGAGAATGAAATTTATCAAACCAACAAGCTTTTATGGATAATTTCACTGAAAATTTAGAAGAGCCTAGGGGTAGAGCACTTAGAGATTATGCACTAGCCACCATTAGGGGAATCCCCCATGCAATTGTAAGGCCAAACATAGAAGCCCATAATTTTGAAATCAAACCCTCCACACTAAGTATGGTGCAAAACAATCAGTTTGGAGGATTAGCCACTGAAGATCCTAACTCACATATTTCAACTTTTCTTGAAATATGTGATACCTTCAGATTTAACGGTGTCTCCGAAGACGCGATTAAATTGCTGCTTTTTCCTTTCTCACTGAGAGATAGAGCCAAGAGTTGGCTCAGCTCTCAACCGAGTGATTCTATCCGTACTTGGGATGATTTGGCTAAGAAATTCTTAGCCAAATACTTCCCTCCGGCTAAAACTGCACGGTTGAGAATTGAGATCACCAACTTTACTCAGATGGAAGGTGAGACTCTTTATGATGGGTGGGATCACTTCAAGGAGTGCCTCAGGCATTGCTCACAGTATGGGTTTCCTCTATGGATGCAAGTGCAAACCTTTTACAATGGTTTGAATGCTCCAACGATGACACTCTTTGATGTGGCCGCCGGTGGCTCCATTAGTGGAAAAACCCAAGAGGAAGGTTATGACCTTTTGGAAGAAATGGCAAACAACGCATACTAATGGCCTTCTAAAAGGCTAAAAAAAGAATCCATTAAAGTAACCGAATCTAATCAAATAACAACTCTTCAACAAGAAATTCATGCCTTGAATGAAAGGATAGAAAGGATGAATGTAAATGTGGTTTTTGAGGTACACTGTGAACTGTGTGGGGGAAGGCACAATAGTGAGAGCTGTAATTTAAACATCTCTTTCATACAAAACAACACTGAACAAATCAATTACCTAAGAAATAACAACCAAACAAACAACCCTTACTCCAATACGTACCACCCAGGGTGGAAAAATTACCCAAATTTCTTATGGAGTAATAATAATAACAATGCTAATCAATATGAGGGGAATTCATCTAACCAACAAGGCATGAATTATAATAATAATAATAACAATAACTACCAACACAATCTAGAAGGGACCTTCAATTCATTTAAGGCTGAAACAACCCAATTCATGCGCCACACTGAGGCCACCATCACACATCACGAGGCTTTTATTCAGGGAATAGAAGCCTTCCTTAGGAATATTGAGACACAATTGGGGCAAATCTCCAAGCAGCTAACCTCTCGGCAATAAGGGGCTTTACCCAGTTCAACAAAAATAAACCCAAGGGAATTGGTGAGTGTGATACATTCTGAAAATGTATTAGAAGGAATTAATGATGAGAAAAAGAGAGCAGCAAATTTTGGACTAGAGGAAGTGGAAAGAAGAAATGGGAATGACCATGAAAAGCTAACAGCACACAAATGTGAAGATCCTGGGAGATTGAGCATCCCGTGCGTAATAAGAAATGAAGTGTTTATAGATCCCTTATGTGATCTAGGTGCTTCAGTTAATGTTATGCCCTACCACATCTATGAACAATTAAAGGTAAGAGGGATGGAATATACCTCGATAATTTTGGAGTTTGCTAATCTTGAATCCCTTACTCCTCTATGAATAATAAAGAATGTTAGTGTTGAATTAGGAAATTTCATTATTCCAACTGACTTTGTGGTGTGTGAATGGGACCAATAGAACAAAAATTCAACAATTATTTTTGGAATACCCTTTTTGATGAGTGTTAAGGCTGTCATAGATGTGAGTCGTGATATAATGAGCATTAGTGTTAAGGGAAAAACATAAGTGTTTGATCTAAAACCCACTCTCTTTAAAAAGAAAGAAATGAAGGATGAAGTAAGAAAAAGGGTTAGAGAGGAGAGGTTATGGGTACATAATTTTCTTGGAGACCTGACAATAGAAGAAAAAATTTCTGATGGCTACTCTACTCTTTCCTCTGAAAAGGAGAGCAAGAAAGGAGTGAAAAAGAGAAAAATGCAACGTGGAAAAAGAAAGAAAAAGACTCCCCCAAATTTTGAAAATGAAAAAATGGATCCTTTAGTTGAGGGTAAGGATGAACTAGGTTTGAGCCACCAAGAGGGTTGTGCTCACTCGGACAGCTTTAGCTTATAGAAAAGGAAATTGCCGGATCCAACATATTGATTAGTAGTGAGTCTAGCTTAGGATGTAAAATGAAGCGCTTATTGGGAGGCAACCCAACAAATAAAAAAAAAAAAAAAATTTGCGCGACACCGTGCTGCAGCGGAAATTCCGCGACAGCACGCTGCATGGGGCAAACCTCGCATGATGTGCATCACGACAATTCGCGGACCCAATTTCCACTCCTTGCTCTTAAACCCGTGACCGTGCGCTGCAGCGCTCTGCGCGCTGCAGCGGTTTGCCCAGATTCAAAAAATAAGTCATGACCTTTTGGGTTCCCAAGGTAGTCAAAAGATTGTTGGAAAAGCTGCCCCCCCCCCCCCCCTTCACATGGATCACCATATTTATGGCATAGGGAAGACCATTTGACCATCTTCACATGGATGATGAAAAATATCTCTCCCAAATGAACAAAATGAGAAAGGATGAAGAAAAATATCTCTCATTTAAATTTTTTATTTTGTGATTCATAAGAAGGAGCACATATGGCACAACTCTAGGAATCCCTAACCATTTCTTTAGTCTTAAAGTCCACAATAAATTGTACTCATCACCTAATTTCAAGCATTGAAACTCAAATATTTGGAGATTCATTGATTAAACCACCTTAAGGCCACAATTGAAAACATTAATATTGCTACATTGTTCATTTCATTTTTTGCCATGCACATATTTTGACTTATACTTACTTTATGTACATTATTGTGACTTTCATTCCTCCAAAACAAAAAAAATTATTATTTTGAGGTTACTCGAGGACGAGCAAGAATTTAAGTGTGGGGGTGTGCTGAATCCATAAATTATATCTAAATAAAAGGGAAAATTCATATATTTAAGATCTTTATGCTGCTCCTAAATCAATTTTTTCTATCTTTTTCAGGGAAATGGAATCCAAAGGAGTTCTAAGGCATTTATGCAGACTTTTTTAAATTTATTAAAGGAATCCGCTACAGCGCGCTGCAGCGCGCTACCGTGTGCTGCAGCGGGCTACAGCGAAAACTTATAAACTATATATAATTGATTGCCTAAACTAATTGAACAGTAATCGTAGAATGGCCCGCTACAGCGCGCGGTCTGCAGCGGAATTATTTCTAAACTATACAAATAGGGGGCTCAACTAATTGAACAGTGCTTTTTATGGAATGACCCGCTACAGCGCGCAATCGCGCGCTGTAGCGGTCGACAGCGGAAATATTGATAACTATAAAAATGGAGGCTAAATTAATTGAACAGTATTTTTTGCGGAATGGCCCGCTACAGCGCGCGGTCATGCGCTGCAGCGGTCTGCAGTGGGACATCTTCCAAAGCTCAAATGCGGTAGCGCGACAGTGTGGGACTTGGTGAATGTGCGAGGAATCATTGCACGTCGCAGCGCGCCACAGCGTGCTACAGCACGCCATAGTGCGCTGTAGCGGTCCATCGCAAAAATTTTCCAGACATGCATTTATTGCAACTGGGGATAAGACCTCTATCCTGTATTTTGTCCCCATCCATCATTCTCTGCTGCAGCCCATTTTATTTGAAAAAGGAAGCTTTGAAGTGATGTTTTGGGTAAACAATTGAAGATTATTGTCACCTCACCATAAATGGAGGTTATTGTCATGATGAATTCAGATTTTTATATGGAAAAACTTGTTTGAAATGAAGAGGAGGATGGTAGCCGCCCCCCTTCCTATAAATACCCCTCCTCTTGACAAGAGGAGGGTTCACAATTTTAGCCAAATTCTACTAAGTAAGGAGGAGAGCCAAGGGAAAAGAGGAACTCCTCAAGGGTGGCAAGGCAAGCTCTTGCTTTGGAAGAGGAGGAAGAAGACAGTACTAGAAACTTAAGGAGGGAACATTGAGAAGGAGAAGAAGGATTCCTGAAAACTTCTATGGAGTATTCCTAGTATCTTCTAAATTCCACTACTGTATTTCTTTTTAGTTGACCATGAAAGGGTCTTTATCCATGTATGTGTTTTTCTTCTTTTCTAGTGCAATGAGTAGCTAAACTCCCTTGGGGAGGGTTGGGAGTGAAATCCCATTTGCATGATGTAATATTAATGTATGAATGTTTTGCCTCAAGCATAATTTGTTTGTGATTTTAATACCATACTAAGAAATTTTTGTCTAATTAGTCTTGAATGTGATTATGAGAAAAGAACTAAAAAAAACAAACTCCAAGAATTAATTATTTTGTGCTCCTTAGCTCACCTTAGGTTGGATGCTAGATTGTGAGTGCATGAATGAGAAAGCTCATAAGCTCAATGCACCTCAATCTAAGCTCAACCAAAGAGTTAATGCAAGTGATGCTAAGACCCACTAAATGAGCTCCTTAGCTCAACATAATTAGGTAGAGGAAGGAACTGTTGAGTGCTCATAAACTAAGTGACATAATCGTTGAGCCCAACCTGTGAATCCATCATCTCAACTATGTATGATGCGAGTGCTCGTAGTGGAAATTAATGCTTGTAAGATCTGAAGATTTAAAAAATCAAGCTCTCCTTGATCAAGAGAATAAGATTAAAATTTAAATCCGAAGAATCTTACAAGAATCTTTGTGCCAACGTAGAACCGAATATGAGTTCATTTTGTGCACGAGATTTGAACTTGTAAGACCTTGAGCTAGACTCAAGGACAACAATGTGCACTTGATTTTAATTAAATTAAATGATAAAGTTTGAGAAACCAATCTACATGAATATTATGTCATGGCATGTGGGATGGCCCCAACTCTCCTCTTTCTTAAATCTTGCTATTTTTACTTAGTAAATAGTTGTACTAATTTTAGACCATTCATCCAATATATACTATAGCTTAAACATTAGTAAGAATAGTTAGATACACCTTAGTGCCAAATCAACCAATTCTCTGAGGATCGATAAATTCTTGGAAAGTCACACTTTCCACTTATTATTTCAGACCACGTACACTTGCGTGCAAGCGCAGACGTGTATTTACAGTCTGTCAAGCGCCTGAAATTGCAAAATGCCTACAATTTCTTAACAACTGCCCAGTTTTGGCTGTAATGGCCAAAATTTCTCAGTTTTGGTATTTTAAGGTCCCTAGGATCCTAGTGGGACTGAATTATATCAAATGTCAACTTATTTTAGCTGCACGCTGCCACGCAAAAAGCGCTACCGCCCACTACAGCACGAAAACTGCGCCCGCGCACCGCCGTGCGAAAAATGCTACCACTCGTTGCCACAGGAATAGTGCTCCAGCGCGATTCAGCGCGCTACAGTGCCTGAAATTGCAAACTGCCTAGAACTTCTTAAAAACAACCAGTTTTGGCTGAAATGGCCAAAACTTCACAGTTTTGGTATTTTAAGGTCCCTCGGACCGTAGTGGGACTGAATTATATCAAATGTGAACCAATTTTAGAAGCGCACTGCTGCGCAAAAAGGGCTACCGCGCACTGCAGTGTGAAAAGCACTCCCGCATGAAAAGCCCTCCAGCGCGATTTAGCGCGCTGCAGTGCCTGAAATTGCAAAATGCTTAGAATTTCATAAAAACTGCTCAGTTTTGATTGGAATGGCCAAAACTTCACGGTTTTGGTATTTTAAGTTCCCTAGGACCTTAGCGATACTCAATTATATCAAATGTGAACATATTGTAGCCACGCACTACTACGCGAAAAGAGCTACCGTGCGAAAAGTGCTACCGCATTACAGTGTAAAAAGCGCTCCCGCGTGCTGCCGCTCGAACAGTGCTCTAGCGCGATTCAGTGCGCTGCAGCGCCTGAAATTGCAAAATGCATAGAATTTCTTAAAAACTGTCGAGTCTTGGCTGAAATCGCCAAAATTTCATGATTTTGGTATTTTAAGGTTCGTAGGACCCTAGTGGGACTGAATTATGTCAAATGTGAACTTATTTTAGCCACGTGCTGCCGCACGAAAAGCGCTAACGCCCACAGCAGCGTGAAAAGCGCTCCCCGCATTGCCGTGCGAAAAGAGCTACCGCACGAGCAGCGATCTAGTGCAATTCAGCGCGCTGCAGTGCTTGAAATTACAAAATGCCTGGAATTTCTTAAAAACTACCCAGTTTTGACTGAAATGGCCAAAACATCATGGTTTTGTATTTTAAGGTCCCTAGGACCATAGTGGGACAGAATTATATCAAATGTGAACCTATTTTAGCGCGTTGCTGCATGAAAAGCGCTACCGTGCGAAAAGTACTCCTGCGCGCTCCCGCTCAAAAAGCGCTCTAGCACAATTCAGCGCGCTGCAGCGCCTGAAATTGCAAAATTCCTAGAATTTCTTAAAAACTACTCAGTTTTGGCTTGAATGGCCAAAATTTCACAGTTTTGGTATTTTATGGTCCCTTGGACCCTAGTGGGATAGAATTATATCAAATGTGAACTTATTTTACTCGCGTGATACCGCGCAAAAAGCGCTCCCGCTCACTGCAGCGCGAAAAGCACTCCAACGCGAAAAGCGCTCCAGCGCGATTCAACGCGCTGCAGAGCCTGAAATTGCAAAATGCCTAGAGTTTTTTATAAACTGCCTAGTTTAGGTTGAAATGGCAAAGATTTAACAGTTTTGGGATTTTAAGGTCCCTTGGACCTGAGTGGGACTGAATTATATCAAATGGGTACCTATTTTAGTAACGCACTGCCGCGCGAAAAGCGCTCCAGCGCGATTCAGCGTGCTGCAGCGCCTGAAATTGCAAAATGCTTATAACTTCTTAAAAACTACTTAGTTTTGGCTGAAATGACCAAAATTTCATAATTTTGGTATTTTAAGGTCCCTAGGTCCCTAGTGGGACAGAATTATATCAAATGTGAACTTATTTAATCGTGCACTGCCGTGCTGTAACAACCCAGGTTGTTACCTAGGTCAATTAAGACTAATCTAAGTCCTAATTATGGTTTTAGTGCCTTAACAAAGTTATTTAGAACCTACCTCTAAGATCTGGATCAAATCAGAGATCAAATAGAGCATAACTTGATTTCTGGACAATTCCAAAACCGTAGAAATCGACTTTTTATTTTGACTTCGAATCAAAAATCTGACTTCGCCATTGCATTCACCATCCTCAAATTAGCTAGGGGTGATATTTTGAATGCATTTGGAAGTCATTGATTTTTCGATAAATATTTTAATAATATTTAAATACTTGAAAAATTCGAATAATTAAATATTCATCGGATTTAAATTTCGAGTGCGCCGTTGCATTCCTTACCCCTCAATTATCTAGGGGCAATTTGTTGGAAAATTTTGAATACAATTGATCAATTAGAATTTTAATTAAGAAATCAATATGAATAATTAATAATATTAAATAATTAATCAATTTAACGGTTTCCGTCAAAAACTGGACCCACTATTTTCTTCCATCTGACGGAGTCCACTGTTCCGTTTGATCGGCTGCTTTCCATCTGAACCGTCCGATCTGATCTTAGTGCGAGATCAGACAGCTCAGAGGCCGTCTTCCTCAACGCGCAACACGTGTCGCGCTGAGACCTCCCTCGCCCATGTGTCTCCTCCTCACGTGACAGCTAATGCCATCACAGCTCTCAAACGCTCCATTTAAGGCACTTAGCAAGTTTTGAGTAGCATTTTTTTGATCATTCACCTCCGGATCTAAACAAATCATCCTGTAAATCGCCATTGAAGAGGTACCTTCCAAACCCTAACTTGATTCCTATAATTTATTAGCATTCAGTAATGTTCCTATGATGATTGCTTCATCCTAATCATGCAACTAAGTCTTGTTTGCGCTCGATTGAATCTTTGAGGGTTTGATTAGGTTACGTTCACCGAACCCTAATCCTCCATCTCAACAAATCGGAGAAGAAGACGAAGAGTCACGATTTTCTTGGGTCCAATCCGGGCCGAATCTCGGCCCGGGCCTCGTTTCAGCAACCCGCAACACGTGTCGTTGTCTTGGGTGCGAGCCCGACCTGTGTGCGTCGGGTCAGGTGCGAGCCGAGGAGTCTGCGAGACGCTACGTGGAGCCTCCTCATTCTCTCGGTGGACCCCATTTTCTGCTAATGACAGTGCTGGTCCCGCTGTCGATCGACTCAGTGCACGTGGGACCCACCTCTCGCATCATCTTCTAAGGCGCCTCCCCTCAGTCGAATCGGTGTGGGTCCCACCTGCATAACAAAATATTTAATTATTAATAATAATAATTACAGATAATAAATATATATATACTATTAATTAAATATACATATATCTATATGTATAAAATTATATACTTATATGGTAACTAAAATAACAGATAACAAAATTAGACAATCATAATTAATGTAGAATTAATTCTGCTAAGATAAAAAGAATTAAATACATTATTAATACATTAAATTAATTCTATTAATTCCTAAACTTTAAATCAAAATAACTTGCAAAATACATATCCAGATACAATTATTAAATATACTAGATAAATCAATAAAAATCAAAGAAAATTTTGAGACTATCAATATTAAATTTGGGTAGAGATTTAACTTAATGACATTTTAGGTTAATAAATAATTCAAATTTTGTTACAAATATTCAAATGATCTTAACTTTGCACACACTAATCCAAATCTATTGAATATGGGTCTTAAAATACTCACAAAACCCTAAGGAACATTTTAGTAGTATTAACTTTGTTGTTTGGATTAGCATTTGACTAATGACTTTTAGGACCTAACCCTAATTAGCTTAATTTGACCTAAAACTTCAAATGACCATAAGTTGGTCATCTTAGCTCCAAATTCCTTAATTTGACCCTATAAGGCTTAATATTTAACCAAATTTAGAGAACTCACTGTCTAAACTCATATTAGACAGTAAGTAATCATTTCATATCATTAAAACCTAAAATTTAGTGTTAATTCATAAAGTTGAGATTTAGACCCTTGAGGGGCAAAACGATCTTTTTGCCCAAAATTAGGGTTTAATGAAATTAAGACCTAATTTCATCTCTAAATCATATCAAATAGTAATTAAAGTGATTTAAACTATAATTTAAATAATTTGAAGCCTTAAATTAGATATTGGAAATCTTAAGTAAAAATGAATTCTTCTTCACTTCCTTTGAACTTCTTAGATCATCTTTTAGGTCTTATAACTTTAGTTAGGATGTGTGTCTGAGTGATAGTCATAGTACTTAGGAGCCTTAATTCCTAAGATTAAGATTAGATCTTAGGTTTGAATTCATCTAATGGGTAAAATGGGTTACTCATTGAGGTGAAACCTTGGTCTTACTAGTTTATTAGATTTCTCATAGTTTATTAAATGATTATTTGATATTTTAACATTAGCATTAGGATTAGAGATCTATCCTATTGAACTTGACTTAATTCAATAAGATTTGCCTTAACATTTAAATCTATGAGATGGGATTAAACTCTAGTCATTTAGGATAACCTTATGATTAAGAATTAAATTTCATTCTTTGAAGTTTGATTCTTAATTCTTTAAATCTTGATTTGGCTAATCAAGATTAGCTTGGGATTTATAAAATAACAACTTAGGACGATTGATTTACTTATTTAATTTTATAGGCAACATTTGATTCACTTATAATTAGGACGTAGCTAATCCTAATTATGTTTAACTTATAAGTTCGTGATTCTAAGTTACAGACAGTGTAAGAATTTATGATTTTGAATCTTATGTAACTTAGAGTAGTTAGAACATTTAAATTAGAAAACAGATGATGTCACAAAGTTTGTGTATTGCAAATTAGTTCTTTGAATTTGAAATGCTATGCTTTTCTTGTCATTTGAGCCTTTTTATACCTTTGGACATACTTAAATATTTGGAACATACTTTATATTATACTTTGAATTTCATTCACATTTCATTTGCATAATTTTAAATGAAATATTAATAAACAATATTATATTTGTGATTTATATTTTACTTAGCCTGCCACTTAGTATGACTTACTTTAGGACTGCTTTTGCCTAGAGAATTTCCCCTATGGTACTTTACTTTGGCATTGGGATGTTTCTCCTATTTGCCCTGTAGATACTTTATGGATTTACTTTAGGATCTGGGATGTTTCTCCTAGATGCATCTTTTGATGAACTTTACTTTAATCTGGGATGTTTCTCCTAGATTACCAGATGGACTTTACTTTTTGGCAGACTAAGTAAGAATATCTCACAAGAATAATAAATTAATAAACATTACTTACATTTACATTTCAGACATTTTATAGTACCTTACATACTTTCCTTACATTTCAGACTTACTTTACTTTACTGTTGCAATACATTTTTTTTTCTTTCATATTTTTCATTTTCTGCAATTCCTTTACATTTCAGAACTTTTTGTATGTCAACCGTTTTACTTACTTGAGAGCATGTTAGGATGCTAGTCTTATACTTTCAGTACAGTACTTTTACTTATACTATACTGGCATGTTAGTTTGATCATATTCTTTAGGACTTTTCTTTGTACTTAGTAGATTTATTTGTGTACTTTACTTACCTTATTTTGCAGCCTGAGTTGAGGTATGTTTCTACCTCATGACTTGTTCTTGCCTTTCTTTGTGCTTTACCGCTATATTTTGCTTAACTTAAGTTGTGATGTCATTAAAATACATTAAATGTTATTACCTTAAAATATACTTAGACAATTTGTCTAACAAGATTTTTATTTTGTTGGCTGGGGCCCTACCATTATGAAACTGATAATGGTAGATTATGAGCTTTTTGAGGAGATAGAGCCTTCTGAGGAGCAGATCCAGGAGGAGGTCCAACTTACTAAGGAACCTTAGTCTTACTAGCTTGCTTTACTTTATATTGTGAGGATGAGAGACTCTTTTTTTTCAGCCTTTAAACTTTAAATGTTTGTAATGATACAAAACTTTGTACTTTACTTTCCTGCATTGTATATATTATGAGCTGGATGTCTTTATTTTATAGTATAGATGTTTACTTCAGTTGTTATTTTTCTTCAGCACTCTGATACTCATTAAGTGATTGTTAATCTTTACTTTATATAGAAAAGCACCTCTTTTCCTTAAGATTGGATTGGAGTCTTAAATTCCAACCTAATGTTAAGTATGAGATGTGCTTAGTGACGACCTCTCCTTAAGCCTTGTGATTAGAAAGGGGCGGCCGCCACACGCGCGAAATGCGCTCCCGCACGCTGCCGCGCGAAAAGTACTCCAGCGCGCTGCAGCGCCTGAAATTGCAAAATGCCTAGAATTTCTTAAAAACTGCCCAGTTTTGACTGAAATGGCTAAAATTTCACGATTTTGGTATTTTAAGGTCCGTAGGACCCTAGCGGGATTGAATTATATCAAATGTGAACCTATTTTAGCCGCGCCCTGCAGCGTGAAAAATGCTACCGCGTGCTGCTGCTCCAAAAGCGCCCCAGCGTGATTCAGCACCTGAAATTGCAAAATGCCTAGAATTTCTTAAAAACTGTCCAGTTTTCGCTTAAATTGCCAAAATTTTACGATTTTGGTATTTTAAGGTCCCTTAGACCCTAGTGGGACTGAATTTTATCAAATGTGTACCTATTTTAGCCACCTGCCACCGTGCTTAAAGCGCTCCAGCGCGATTCAGCGTGCTGGAGCGCTTCAAATTGCAAAATGCTTATAATTTCTTAAAAACTGCCCAGTTTTGGCTGAAATAGCCCAAATTTCACGATTTTGGAATTTTAAGTACCCTAGGACCCTAGCGGGATAGCATTATATCAAATGTGAAACTATTTCAGCCGTGCGGTGCTGCGCAAAAAGTGCTACCACGCTCTAGAGCGCGAAAAGTGCAACCCCGTGATACCGCGCGAAAATCGCTACCGCGCGCTGCGGCGCGAAAAGCGCTCTAGCGCAATTCAGCACGCTGTAGCTCATAAAAGTACAAAATGCTTAGAATTTCTTAAAAACTGCCCAGTTTTGACTGAAATGGCCAAAATTTCACGATTTTGGTATTTTAAGGTCCCTAGGACCCTAGTGGGACAGAATTATATTAAATGTGAACCTATTTTAGCCACGCACTGGAGCACGAAAAGCGATACCGCGCGCTGCCGGGCCAAAAATGCTACCGAGAGGTGAATCGCAAAAAGCGCTGCCGCGCGAAAAGTGTAAAAACTGCCTAGTTTTGATTAAAATGGCCAAAACTTCACGGTTTTGTATTTTAAGGTCCCTCGGACCATAGTGGACTGAATTATATCAAATGTTAGCTTATTTTGGCCACGCGCTACCGTGTGCTGCCGCGCACCGCAGCGCGAAAAGCGCTCCCGTGCGCTGCCGCGCGAAAAGTGCTCCCGCGCGAAAAGCGCTCCAGCGCGATTCAGCGCGCTGCTGCGCCTGAAAATGAAAAATGCCTATAATTTCTTAAAAAATGCCCAGTTTTGGCTAAATGGCCAAAATTTCATGGTTTTGGAATTTTAAAGTCCCTAGGACCCTAGTGGCACAGAATTATATCAAATGTGAACTAATTTTAGCCGCGCGCTGCTGCGCCGAAAGTGCTACCCCCTATGCAGCGCGAAAAGCGCTACCGCGCGCTGCCGAGCTAAAAGTGCTCTAGCGCGATTCAGCGTGCTGCAACGACTAAAATTGCAAAATGTCTAGAATTTCTTAAAAATTGCCCAGTTTTGGATAAAATGGCCAAAATTTCACGGTTTTGGTATTTTAAGGTCCTTAGGACACTAGTGGGATAGAATTATATCAAATGTGAACCTATTTTAACCACGCACTATTGCGCGAAAAGCGCTCCCAAGCGCTGCTGCGCGAAAAGAGCTCATGCGCGATTCTGTGCGCTGTAGTGTCTGAAATTGTAAAATACTTAGAATTTCTTAAAAACTACCCAATTTTGACTGAAATGGCCAAAACTTCACGATTTTGATATTTTAAGGTCCCTAGGACCCCAGCGGGACTGAATTATATCAAATGTTAACCTATTTTAGCAGCGCCCTACAGCGCGAAAAGCGCTACCGAGCCTTGCCGCGCGAAAAACGCTCCAGCAAAATTCAGCGAGCTACAGCGCCTGAAATTGCAAAATGCCTAGAATTTCTTAAAAACTGTCCCATTTTGGCTTAAATTGCCAAACTTTCACGGTTTTGGTATTTTATGGTCCCTTGGACCCTAGTGGGACTGAATTATAACAAATGTGTACCTACTTTAGCTGCGCGCCGCCATGCGAGAAGTGCTCTAGCACGATTCTGCACGCTGCAGTGCCTGATATTGTAAAATGCCTAGAATTTCTTAAAAACCGACCAGTTTTGACTAAAATGGCCAAAACTTCACAGTTTTGATATTTTAAGGTCCCTAGGACCCTAGTAGGACTGAATTGTATCAAATGTGAACCTATTTTAGCCGGGCCCTGCAGCGCGAAAAGCGCAACCGTGCGACACCGCGCGAAAAATGCTACCGCGCGCTGCCGCTCAAAAAGCGCTCCAGCGCGATTCAGCGCGCTACAGTGCCTGAAATTGCAAAATGCCTAAAATTTCTTAAAAACTGTCCAGTTTTGGCTTAAGTTGCCAAAATTTTATGGTTTTGGTATTTTTAAAGTCCCTTGGACACTAGTGGGACTGAATTATATCAAATTTGTACATATTTTAGCCGCGCGCCGCCATGCGAAAAGCGCTCCAATGCGATTCAGCGCGCTGCAGCGCCTGAAATTGCAAAATGCTAAGAATTTCTTAAAAATTGCTTAGTTTTGGCTGAAATGACCAAAATTTCACGGTTTTGATATTTTAAGTTCCCTTGGACCCTAGTGGGACTGAATTATATCAAATGTGAACCTATTTTAACTGCGCACTGCCGCGCGAAAAACGCTAACGCGCCCTGCAGCGCGAAAAGCGCTCCCAAGCGCCGCCGCGCGAAAAGTTCTCCAGCGCGATTCTGCGCGCTGCAGCGCCTGAAATTGCAAAATGCCTAGAATTTCTTAAAAAACTGCCCAATTTTGACTGAAATGGCCAAAACTTCACGGTTTTGGTATTTTAAGGTCCCTAGGATCCCAGCGGGACTGAATTATATCAAATGTGAACCTATTTTAGCCATGCCTTGGAGCGCGAAAAGCACTCCAGCGTGATTCGGCGCGCTGTAGCTCTTGAAATTGCAAAATACCTAAAATTTCATAAAAACTACCCAGTTTTGATTGAAATGGCTAAAACTTCACGGTTTTGGTATTTTAAGGTCCCTTAGACCCTAGTGGGACTGAATTAAATTAAAAGTGTACCTATTTTAGCCGCATGCCACCGTGCAAAAAGCGCTTCAGCACGATTCAGCACGCTACAGCACCTGAATTTGCAAAATGTTAAGAATTTCTTAAAAACTGCTTAGTTTTGGCTGAAATTACCAAAATTTCACAGTTTCGGTATTTTAAGGTCCCTTGGACCATAGTGGGACTGAATTATATCATATTTGAACCTATTTTAGCTGCGTGCTGCCGTGCGAAAAGTGATTTCGCGTGCTACAGTGCCTGAAACTGCAAAATGCTTAGAATTTCTTAAAAACTGCCCAGTTTTGGTTGAAATGGCCAAAATTTCAAGGTTTTGGAATTTTAAGGTCCCTAGGACCCAAATGGGACAGAATTATACCAAATGTGAACTTATTTTAGCCGCGCACTGCCGCGTGAAAAGACATACCGCGCGCTGCCGAGTGAAAAGAACTCCAGCGCTATTCAGCGCGCTGCAACGCCTGAAATTGCAAAATACTTAGAATTTTTTCAAAACTCCCGAGTTTTAGCTGAAATGGCAAAAACTTCACGGTTTTGGTATTTCAAGGTCCCTTGGACCCTAGTGGGACTAAATAATATCAAATGTGAACTTATTTTAGTCGCGCGGGAACGCGCAAATAGTGCTCCCGCGCACTGCAGCGCGAAAAGCGATCCAGCACGATTCAGCGCGCTGCAGCGCCTGAAAATGCAATATGCCTAGAATTTTTTAAAAACTTCCTAGTTTTGGCTGAAATGGCCAAAACTTCACGACTTTGGTATTTTAAGATCCCTTGGACCCTAATGAGACTCAATTATATCAAATGTGAACTTATTTTAGTTGCGCAGTATAGCACAAAAAGTTCTCCCGCGCACTACAGCGAGAAAACCGCCGCCGCTCGAAAAAGTGCTCTAGCGCGATTCAGTGTGCTGCAGCACCTTAAATAGTAAAATGCATAGAATTTTTTAAAAATTGCCCAGTTTTGCCTGAAATGGCCAAAATTTCAAGATTTAAGTATTTTAAGGTCCCTAGGACCCTAGCGGGACTGAATTATAGCAAATGTGAACCTATTTTAGCCGCACCCCGTAGCGCGAAAAGCGCTACCGCTGCCGCCCGAAAATGCGCTTTAGGGCGATTCAGCGCGCTTCAGCGCCTGAAATTACAAAATGCCTAGAATTTCTTAAAAACTGCCAAGTTTTGGCTTAAATGGCCAAAACATCACGGTTTTTGGTATTTTAAGGTCCCTAGGAGCTTAGTGGGACAGAATTATATCAAATGTGAACCTATTTTAGCCGCGCGCTGCAGCGCGGAAAGCGCTGCCGCGCAGAATGCGCTGCCGCGCGCTGCCGCGCGGAAAGCGCTCCCGCTTGCTGTCGCGCAGAAAGCGCTCCCGCTTGCTGCCGCACGAAAAGTGCTCCAGCGCGCGTTATCGCTTATTTTAGTCGCGCGTTACCGCGCGAAAAGCCCTTCTGCGCGCTACCGCACGAACGGCGCTACCGCGTACTGCCGCGCAAAAAGCGCTCAAGCGCGATTTAGCGCACTGCGGTGCCTGAAATTGCAAAATGCCTTGAATTTTTTAAAAACTGCCCAGTTTTGGCTCAAATGGCCAAAATTTCACGGTTTTGATATTTTAAGGTCCCTAGGACCGGAGTGGATAGAATTATATCAAATGTGAACATATTTTAGCCACGTACTGCTGCGTGAAAAGCGCTGCCCGCGCAAAAGCGCTCCAGCGCGCTGCATTGCAAAAGTGCTCCAGTGCGCTGCAGCGCCTGAAATTGCAAAATGGCTAGCATTTCTTAAAAACTACTTAGTTTTGGCTTAAATGGCTAAAATTTCACAATTTTTGTATTTTAAGGTCCCTTGCACCATAGTGGGACTGAATTATATAAAATGTGAGCCTATTTTAGCCGCGCGCTACCGCGCGAAAAGTGCTACCGCGAAAATGCTACTGCAGGATAAGCGCTTCCGCGCGCTGCAGCGCGAAAAGCGCTTCAGCGCGATTCAGCCCGTTGCAACGCCTGAAATTGCAAAATGTCTAAATTTTCTTAAAAACTGCCCAGTTTTGGCTTAAATGGCTAAAACTTCACGATTTTGGTATTTTAAGGTGCCTAGGACCCTAGTTGGATAGAATTATATCAAATGTGAACCTATTTTAGCCGCGCGCTGCTGCGCGAAATGCACTCCAGTCGCGTGTTACCGCACGAAAAGCACTCCCGCGTGAAAAGTGCTCCAGCGCGACTCAGCGCGCTGCAGCGCCTGAAATTGCAAAATACCTAGAATTTCTTAAAAAATATCGAGTTTTGACTGAAATGGCCAAAACTTCACTATTTTGGTATTTTAAGGTTCCTAGGACTCTAGCAAGACTCAATTATATGGTCCAAATTTCACAGTTTTGGCTTGAATTTCAAAAAACTTCCCAGTTTTGGCTTGAATGGACCAAATTTCACAGTTTTGGTATTTTATGGTCCCTTGGACCCTAATGGGATTGAATTATAACAAATGTGTACCTATTTTAGTCGCACATAGCCGCGCAAAAAGCACTACCGCGCGCTGCTGCGCAAAAAGCGCTCTACCGCGATTCAGCGCGCTGCAGCACCTATAATTGCAAAATGCATAGAATTGCTTAAAATTGCCTAGTTTTGGCTGAAATGGCAAAAATTTCCCAATTTTTGTATTTTAAGGTCCCTTGGACCCTAGCTGGACTGAATTATATCAATGGTGAACCTACTTTAGTCACGCGCTACAGCGTGAAAAGTGCTCCCGCGCGCTGCCGCACAAAAAGTGCTACCGCGTGAATAGCGCTGCAGTGCGATTCAGCGAGCTGCAGCGCCTAAAATTACAAAATGCCAAGAATTTCTTAAAAACTGCTTAGTTTTGGCTGAAATCGCCAAAACTTCACAATTTTGGGATTTTAAGGTCCCTAGTACCCAAGTGGGACTCAATTATATCAAATGTGAACCTCTTTTAACTGCGCGCTACGGCGCGAAAAAGCGCTAGCACGCGAAAAGCGCTACCCCGCGAAAATCGCTACAGCGCGCTGCAGCGTAAAATGCGCTGCCGCGTGTTGCCGCGCAAAAAGCGCTCCACCTCGCTGCAGCGCGCTGTAACACCTGAAATTGAAAAATGCCTAGAATTCCTTAAAATCTGCGCAGTTTTGGCTGAAATAGCCAAAATTTCATGATTTTGGTATTTTATGGAACCTATGACCCTAGTGGGATAGAATCATATCAAATGTGAACCTATTTTAGTCGGGCACTGTTGCGCAAAAAGTGCTACCTCGCACTGCAGCGCGAAAAGCGCCACCGAGCGCTCCCGCGCGAAAAGCACTACCGCGAGCTGCCACGCGAAAAGCGGTCCAGTGCGATTCAGCGTGCTGCAGTGCCTGAAATTGCAAAATGCCTAGAATTTCTAAAAACTGCCCAGTTTTGGCTGAAATGGCCAAAAATTCATGTTTTGGCATTTTAAGGTCCCTAGGACCCTAGCAGACTGAATTATATCAAATGTGAACTTATTTTAGCTGCGCGCTCGCGCCACAGCGCGCTGCGGCTCAAAAAGCGCTCCCGCGCACGGCTGCGTGAAAAGCGCTCTCGCGCGCTGCCGCGCGAACAGTGCCATAACGCGATTCAGCGCGCTGTAGCGCCTGAAATAGCAAAATGCCTAGAATTTCTTAAAAACTGCCCAATTTTGGCTCAAATGGCCAAAATTTCACGGTATTGATATTTGAAGGTCCCTAGGACCCTAATGGAACTCAATTATATCAAATATGAACCTATTTTAGCCGCGCGCCGCCGCGCGATAAGTGCTCCCACGCGCTGCTGCTCAAAAAGCGCTACGACGCAGGGCAGCGCGCTGCAGCACCTGAAATTGGAAAATGCCGAGATTTTCTTAAAAACTTCCCAGTTTTAGCTGAAATGACCAAAATTTCAAGGTTTTTGTATTTTAAGGTCCCTTGGACCCGAGTGGGAGTGAATTATATCAAATGTGAACCTATTTTAGCTGCGAGCTGCCGCGCGAAAAGCGATCTCGCGCGCTGCCGCGTGGAAAGTGCTCCAGCGCGATTCAGCGCGCTGCAACGCCAAAAATTGCAAATTGCCAATAATTTCTTAAAAACTACTTAGTTTTGGCTGAAATTACTTAAACTTCATGGTTTTGGTATTTTAAGGTCCCTATAACCCTAGTGGGATAGAATAACATCAATTGTGAACTTATTTTAGCCGTGCGCTGTCGCACGAAAAATGCTACAGCGCGCTGCCGCGCGAAAAGCGTTGCCGCGCGCTGCTGCGCGAAAAGAGCTCCAACGCGATTCAGCGCGCTGCAAGCGCCTGAAATTGCAAAATCCCTAGAATTTCTTAAAAATTGCCCAGTTTTGGCTGAAATAATCAAAATTTCACGATTTTGGTATTTTAGGTCCCTAGGACCCTAGTGGGACTAAATTATATCAAATGTGAACCTATTTTAGCCGCGCGCTACTGCGCGAAAAGCGCTCCCGTGCGCTGCCGTTCGAAAAAACGCTTTAGCGCAATTCAGCGCGCTGCAGCGCCTGAAATTGCAAATGCTTAGAATTTCTTAAAAACTGCCCAGTTTTTACTAAAATGGCCAAAATTTAACGGTTTTGGTATTTTAAGGTCCCTAGAACCCAAGTGGGACAGAATTATATCAAATGTGAACCTATTTTAGCCGCGCGCTGGAGGGCGAAAAGCGATACCGCGCGCTGCCGTGCGAAAAGTGCTACCGAGCAGTGCAGCGCGAAAAGCGCTACTGCGCGCTGCCGCTCGAAAAGCGTTCTTGCTGGATTCAGCGCGCTACAGTGCCTGAAAATGTAAAATGCCTAAAATTTCTTAAAAGCTGCCCAATTTTTCCTGAAATGGCCAAAATTTCACGGTTTTAGTATTTTAAGGTCCCTATGACTCTAGTGGGATAGAATCATAGAAAATGTGAACCTATTTTAGTCACGCGCTGCTGCGCGAAAAGTACTACCGCGCACTGCTGCGCGAAAAACGTTCTAGCGCGATTCAGCGCACTGCAGCACCTAACATTGGAAAATGCCTAGAGTTTCTTAAAAACAGCCCAGTTTTGGCTGAAATAATCAAAATTTCACAGTTTTGCTATTTTAAGGTCCTTAGGAGCGCGGTGGGACTAAATTATATCAAATGTGAACCTATTTTAGCCACGCGTTGCCGCGCGAATAACGCTGCCGCGCGAACAGCACTGTCGCGCTCTGCAGTGCGAAAAGCGCTACAGCGCGAAAAGTGCTCCAGTGCGATTCAGCGCACTGTAGCGCCTAAAATTGCAAGATGCCTAGCATTTCTTAAAAATTGCCCAGTTTTGACTGAAATGGCCAAAATTTCACGGTTTTGGTATTTTAAGGTCCCTAGGACCCTAGTGGGACATAATTATATCCAATGTGAACCTATTTTAGCCGCACGCTGCTGCGCGAACAGCGCTACTACGCGCTGCCGCGCGAATACCGCTCCAGCGCGATTCAGAGCTGCAGCGCCTGAAATTGCAAAATGCCAAGAATCTTATAAAAACTACTTAGTTTTGGTTGAAATGGCTAAAATTTCATAGTTTTTATATTTTAAGGTCCCTCGGACCCTAGTAGGACCGAATTATATCAAATGTGAACCTATTTTAGCAGCGCGCTACCGCGCGAAAAGCGCTCTCACGAGCTGCCGCGTGAAAAGCGCTCCCAAGTGCTGCTGTGAGAAAAGCGCTGCCACGTGAAAAATGCTCCAGCACGATTCAACATGCTGCAGCGCCTTAAATTGCAAAATGCATAGAATTTCTTAAAAACTGTCCAGTTTTGCCTGAAATGGCCAAAATTTCACAGTTTTGGAATTTTAGGGTCCGTAGGACCATAGTGGGATAGACTTATCTCAAATGTGAACCTAGGTTAGTCGCGAGCTGCTGCTTAAAAAGCGCTACCGTGCCCTACAGCACGAAGAGCGCTCCCGCGCGAAAAGAGCTACCGCACGTTGCTGCACGAAAAGTGCTCCAGCGCGATTCAACGCGCTGTAGAACCTGAAATTGCAAAATGTCTAGAATTTCTTAAAAACTGCCCAATTTTGCTGAAATGGACAAAACTTCACGTTTTGGTATTTTAAGGTCACTAGGACCCTAACGGTCTAAATTATTTCAAATATGAACCTATTGTAACCGCGAGCTAGAGCGCAAAAAGCGCTATTGCGTGCTGTCGCGCGAAAATCGCTACTGAGCACTACAGTACGAAAAGCGCTCCAACGTGATTCAGTGCGCTGCAGCGCCTGAAATTGCAAAATGCCTAGAATTTCTTAAAACTGCACAATTTTGGCTGAAATCAGCAAAATTTCATGGTTTTGTATTTTTAGGTCCTTAGGACCCCAGTGGGACAGAATTATATCAAATGTGAACTTATTTTAGCAACGCGAACAGCGCTCCCGCGTGCTGCCGCCGGAAAAGCTCTCTAGCGCAATTCAGCGCGTTGCAACGCATGAAATTTTAAAATGCCTAGAATTTTTTAAAAACTGCCCAGTTTTGGCTTAAATGGCCAAAATTTTACAGTTTTTGTATTTTAAGGTCCCTTGGACCATAGTGGGACTAAATTATATCAAATGTGAACATGTTCTAGCCGCGAGCTGCCGCACGAAACACGCTATCGCGTGCTGCGGCACGAAAAGTGCTCCCGCACGCTGCCGCGTAAAAGCGCTCCAGCGCGGTTCAGCGCGCTGCGGCGCGATTCAGCGCGCTACAGCGCCTGAAATTACAATATGTTAATAATTTCTTAAAAACTGCCCAATTTCCCTGAAATGGCCAAAACTTCACGGATTTGGTATTTTAATGTCCCTAGGACCCTAGCAGGACTGAATTATATCAAATGTGAACCTATTTTAGCCGCACCCTGCTGCGCGAAAAGCGCTACTGCGCGTCGCCGCGCGAAAAGCGCTACAACGTGCTGCCGCCCGAAAAGCTCTACCGCGCGCCGCCGCCCGAAAAGCGCACTAGCGCGATTTAGCGCGCTGCAGCGCCTGAAATTGCAAAATGTAAAGAATTTCTTAAAAACTGCTTAGATTTGGCTGAAATGGCTAAAACTTTACGGTTTTGGTATTTTAAGGTCCCTAAGATCATATTGGGACAGAATTATATCAAATGTGAATTTATTTTAGCTGCGCGCTGTCACGCGAAAACTGCTACTGCCCACTGCGGTGCGAAAAGCGCTCCCGCGCACTGCCGTGTGAAAAGCGCTATCGCCAAAAAACGCTCCAGCGCGCTGCAGCCCCTGAAATTAGAAAATACTTAGAATTTTTGATTGAAATGGCCTAAAGTTCATGGTTTTGTATTTTAAGGTCCCTAGGACGATAGTGGAACTGAATTATATCAAATGTGAACCTATTGTAGCCGCACATTGCCGCATGAAAAGCGCTCCCGCGCGGTGCCGCTCGAAAAGCGCTCCAGCGCGCTGCAGCGCCTGAAATTGCAAAATGCCTAGAGTTTTTGAAAAAACTGCCAAGTTTTGGCTTGAATGGCCAAAATTTGACGATTTGGGTATTTTAAGGTCCGTTGGACCATAATGGGACTTAATTATATTAAATGTGAACTTATTTTAACCGCGCGAAAAGCGCTACCGCGTGCCACCGCTCGAAAAGTACTTTCGCGTGCTGCCGCTCCAAAAGCGCTCCAGTGCGATTCAGTGTGCTGAAGAGCTGATGAATCCATAAATTATATCTAAAGAAAGGGAAAAAATCATTTATTTAAGATGTTTATGCTGCTCTTAAATCAATTTTTTTATATCTTTTTCAGGGAAATGAAATCCAAAGGAGTTCTAAGGCATTTCTGCAGTATTTTTAAAATTTATTAAAGGAATCCGCTACAGCGCGCTGCCGCGCGCTACCGCGTGCCGTAGCGGGCTATTGCGAAAACCTCTAATCTATATATAGTTGATTGGCTAAACTAATTGAACATTAATCGCGGAATGACCCTCTACAGCACGTGGTCGCGCGCTGCAGCGGTATGCAGCGGAATTATTTCTAAACTATATAAACAAGGGGCTCAACTAATTGAACAGTATTTTACGCAGAATGACCCGCTACAGCGCACGGTCGCGCGCTGCAGCGGTCTGCGGCGGAAATATTCTTAACTATAAAAATGGAGACTAAATTAATTGAACAGTATTTTTCGCGGAATGACCCGCTACAGTGCGCGGTCACGCGTTGCAGCGGAAATATTTTTATGAAAAAATGAAAAGAGAAGTAAGTGAACAGTATTTTTTGCAGAATGACCCGCTGCATCGTGCGGTCGCGCGCTGCAGTGGTCTGCAGTGGGGCATCTTCCGAAGCTGGAACGCGGTAGCGTGGGACTTAGCTGTGCCAGAGATCATTGTACGTCGTAGCGCGCCGCAAAATTTTCCAGACATGCATTTATTGCGGCTGGGACAAGACCTCTATCCTGCATTTTGTCCCCAGCCATCATTCCATGCTGCAGCCCATTTTATTTGAAAAAAGAAGCTTTGAGGTGATGTTCTGGGTAAATAATTGAATATTATTTTTACCTCACCATAAATGGAAGTTATTGTCATGATGACTTCAGATTTTTATATAAAAAAGCTGGTTTGGAATGAAGAGGAGGATGGCAGCCCCCCCTTCCTATAAATACCACTCCTCTTGACTAGAGGAGGGTTCACAATATTAGCCAAATTCTACTAAGTAAGGAGGAGAGCCAAGGGAAAAGAGGAACTCCTCATGGGTGGCAAGGCAAGCTCTTGCTTTGGAAGAGGAGGAAGAAGGCAACACTAGAGACCTAAGGAGGGAACATTGAGAAGGAGAAGAAGGATTCCAGAGAACTTCTACAGAGTGTTCCGAGTATCTTATAAACTCCACTTTTGTATTTCTTTTTAGTTCACCATGAAAGGGTCTTTATCCATGTATGTGTTTTTCTTCTTTTCTTATGCAATGAGTAGCTAAACTCCCTTGGGGAGGTTTGGGGGTGAAATCCCATTTGCATGATGTAATATTAATGTATGAATGTTTTCCCTCAAACATAATTTGTTTGTGATTTTAATGCCTTACTAAGAAATTTTTGTCTAATTAGTTTTGAATGTGATTATGAGAAAAGAACTAAAAAAAAAAACAAACTCTAAAACTATTTGTCTTGTGCGCCTTAGCTCACTTTACGGTTTTGGTATTTTAAGATCCCTCGGACCCTAATGGGGCTGAATTATATCAAATGTGAACCTATTTTAGAAGCGCGCTACTGCGCGAAAAGGGCTACCGCGCACTGCAGTGCGAAAAGCGGTCCCGCGCGCTGCCGCGCGAAAAGAGCTCCAGCGCGATTTAGTGCGCTGCAGCGCCTGAAATTGCAAAATGCCTATAATTTCTTAAAACTGCTCAGTTTTGACTGAAATGGCCAAAACTTCATGGTTTTGGTATTTTAAGGTCCCTAGTACCCTAGCGAGACTCAATTACATCAAATGTGATCCTATTATAGCCGCGCGCTGCAGCGCGACCAGAGCTACCGCGCGCTGCAGCGCGAAAAGCGCTCCCGCGTGCTACCGCTCGAACAGCGCTCTAGCGCGATTCAGCGCGTTGCAGCGCCTGAAATTGTAAAATACAAAGAATTTCTTAAAAACTGCCCAGTCTTGGCTGAAATCACCAAAATTTCACGATTTTGGTATTTTAAAGTCCCTAGGACCGAATAATATCAAATGTGAACTTATTTTAGCCGCGCGCTGCCGCACGAAAAGCTCTACCGCTCACTGGAGCGCGAAAAGCACTCCTGCGCGCTGCCGGGCGAAGATCGCTACCACGCGAAAAGCGCTCCAGTGCGATTCCGCGCGTTTCAGCGCCTCCTTAAATTGCAAAATACCTAAAATTTCCTAAAAGTTGCCAAGTTTTGACTGAAATGGCCAAAACTTCACGGTTTTGTATTTTAAGGTCCCTAGGACCCTAGTGGGACTGAATTATATCAAATGTGAACCTATTTTAACCGCGCGTTGCTGCACGAAAAGCGCTACCAAATGAAAAGTGCTCTCACGCGCTGCCGCTCGAAAAGCGCTCCACCACAATTCAGCACGCTGCAGCGCCTAAAATTGCAAAATGCATAGAATTTCTTAAAAACTGCCGTCTTTTGGCTCAAATCGCCAAAATTTCACGGTTTTGGATTTTAAAGTCCCTAGGCCCTAGTGGGACTGAATTATATCAAATGTGAACTTATTTTAACCGCGCGCTGCTGCGCGAAAAGCGCTACCACCCATTACAGCGCGAAAAGCGCTCCCGTGCGCTGCCGTGCGATATGCGCTACCGTGCGTTGCCGCGCCAAAAGCGCTCCAGCGCGATTCAGCGCGCTGTAGCGCCTAAAATTGCAAAATGCTTAGAATTTCTTAAGAACTGCCCAGTTTTGACTGAAATGGCCAAAAATTCACAGTTTTGGTATTTTAAGGTCCCTAGAACCCTAGCAGACTGAATTATATTAAATGTGAACCTTTTGTAGCCGCACGCTAAAGCGCAAAAAGCGCTACCGCGCACTGCCGCACGAAAAGCTCTACCGAGCACTGTGATGAATCCATAAATTATATCTAAAATAAATGGGAAAATTCATCAATTTAAGATCTTTATGCTTCTCCTAACATCAATTTTTTCTATCTTTTTCAGGGAAATAGAATTCAAAGAAATTCTAAGACATTTTTGCAGGTTCTTAAAAATTACTAAAGGAAAACTGCTGCAGTGTGCTGCGGCGCGCAACCGCGCGCCGCAGCAGGTTGCAGTGGAAATATCTAGACTTTATGAAAATTAATTGAATAAAGTTTTTTGCAGAATTCACCGCGACAGCGCGCAGTCATGCGCTGCTGCAGTTTATCGCGGAAATATTTATGATTATTAAATGGGGGCTCAACTAATTGAATAGTGTTTTTTGCGGAATTCACCGCTACAGCGCGCGGTTGCGCGCTGCAGCTATTTACCGCGAAAATACTTAACTTTATAAATCAGGCCGCCCAACTAATTGAACAGTATTTTTCGTGGAATTTATCGCTACAGCGTGCGGTCGCGCACTGCAGCGGTTTATCGCGGTGGACTTGGCTATATAAATCGGGCCCGCCCAACTAATTGAACTGTATTTTTCACGGAATTTATCGCTACAGCGCGCGGTCGTGCGCTGCAGTAGTTTGCCGCGGAAATATTTCTCTCTTTAAAATCTGGAAAAAGAACTAAATGAACATAGTTTTTCGCAGAATTCCCTGCTACAGCACGCGGTCACGCGCTGCAGTAGTCTATTGCGGGGGACTTGGCTATTATGTTAGACACCTGGGTATGCTAAAGCATGCTGCAGCGGCCCGCCAAATTTTTGCCCAGACACTGCATTTAATGCGGCTGGATACATGACCTCTATCCTGAATTTTGTCTTCAGCCACCTTTTCCTGCAACAGCCATTTTTTTGTTAAAAAGGGAAGCTTTGAAATGATGCTTTGGGTAAAGAAATGAGATTTTTGTCACCTCACCATTAATGAAAAAATATTGTAATGATAAAATTAGAATTATTTATGGAAAATCTGGTTGCAAGTGAAGGGAGGAATTCACAATTCTAGCAAATACCCCTCCTTCCTACAAATACCCCTCCTCTTGACTAGAGGAGGGTTCACAATTTTAGCAAAAATTCCCTAAGAAAGGAGGAGAGCCAAAGGAAGAGATAACTCCCCAAGGGTGGTAAGGCAAGCTTTTACAAAGGAAAAAGAGGAAGAAGGCAGCACTAGCAACCTAAGGAGAGGATAATTAGAAGGAGAAGAAGAATTCTGAAGAACTTATACGGAGTGTTCTTAGTATCTTCTAAACTCAATCTTGTATTTTCTTTTTAGTGACCATGAAAGGGTCTTTATCTATGTGTGTGTGTTCTCTATTTTCTTGTGTAATGAGTAGCTAAACTCCCCTTGGGGAGGGTTGGGATGAAGTCCCATGATGCATGATGTAATATTGATGTATGAGTGTTTTCCCTCAAGCATAAGTATTTGTGATTTTAATGCCTTACTAAGAAATTTTCATCTAAATTAGTCTTGATGTGTTTATGAGAAAAGAACTAAAAAAATCCAAGATCTAATTGTCTTGTGCTGCTTAGCTCACCTTAGGTTGGATGCTAGATTTTGAGTGCATGGAAGCTTAGAAACATGTGAGAAGGTTCTTGAGCTTAATGCACCTCAACCTAAGCTCAATCTAAGAGTTGATGCAAGTGATGCTAAGACCCACTAAATGAGTTCCTTAGCTCCACATAATTGAGATTGAGTAATGAAGTGTTAAGTGCTCATGAACTAAGTGACATAGTCGTTGAGCCCAACATGTGATTCTCTCATCTCAGCTATGTGAGATGCGATGTGATGCTCGTAGTGGAAAATTAATGCTTGTGAGATCCTAAGATTTAAGAAAATTTAAACTCTCCTTAAATAAGGAGAAAATGAATTAACTTTAAATCTCAAGAATCTTACAAGAATATTTGTGCTAAAGTAGAACCGAATGTGAGTTCATTTTGTGTACGAGATTTGAACTTGTAAGCCTTTAAGCTAGACTAAAGGACAATAATGTGCACCTGATTTCAATTAAACTAAATGATAAAACTTGAGAAACAAATCTACACAAGTATTATATCATTGCATGTGGGATGGGCCAACTCTCCTCTTTCTTTAAATCT
>JACERR010000227.1:0-53449 GCA_016760335.1 Gastrodia elata
AAAATGCTACCGCGCCGCGCGCTCGAAAAAGCGCTATCGCGCGCTGCCGTGCGAATGCCGCTCCAGCGCGATTTAGCGCGCTGCAGCGCCTGAAATTGCATGATACCAAGAATTTCTTAAAAACTACTGCGGCTAAAACTTCACGATTTTTTGTATTTTAAGGTCCTTATGACCCTAGTGGGACGGAATTATATCAAATGTGAACTTATTTTAGCCGCACGTTGTCGCGCAAAAAGCGCTACTGCACGTTGCAGCGTGAAAAGCGCTCCCGCGCGCTACCGTGCGAAAAACACTACAGCGCGATTCAGCCCGCTGCAGCGCCTAAAATTGCAAAATGCCTAGAATTCTTAAAAACTGCCGAGTTTTGACTGAAATGGCCAAAACTCCACGATTTTGTATTTTAAGGTCCCTTGGACCCTAGTGGGACTGAATTATATTAAATGTGAACCTATTTTAGCGGCGCACTGCCGTGCGAAAAGTGCTACCGCGTGCTGCAGCGTGACAAGTGCTCCCGCACGCTGCCGCTCGAAAAGCGCTCCAGCGCGTTTCAGCGCGCTGCCGCGCTTGAAATTGAAAAAAAATGCCTAGAATTTCTTAAAAACTGCAGAGTTTTGGCTTGAATGGCCAAAATTTGACGGTTTTGATATTTTAAGGTCTTTTGGACCCTATTGGACTGATTTATATCAAATGTGTGCCTATTTTAGCCACGCGTCGCCGCGTGGAAAGCGTTACCGCGCACTGCTGCGCGAAAAGCGCTCCAGCGTGATTCAGCGCACTATAGCGCCTGAAATTACAAAATGCATAGAATTTCTTAAAAACTGCCTAGTTTTGGTTGAAATGGCCAAAATTTCACGATTTTGGAATTTTAATGTCCTTAGGACCCTAGTGAAACTGAATTATATTGAATGAGAACCAATTCTTGCCGCACACTATTGCACGAAATGCTATACCGTGTGCTGCAGCGCAAAAAATGCTACCGCGTGCTAACGCACAAAAAGTGCTAAAGCTCGCTCCAGCGCACTACAGCGTGCTGTAACTCCTGAAATTTCAAAATACCCAGAATTTCTTAAAACTACCCAGTTTTGACTGATGGCAAAAACTTCACGATTTTAGTATTTTAAGGTCCTTATGACACTAGTGGGAATGAATTATATCAAATCTGAACCTATTTTAGCCGCGCGCTGCCGTGCGAAAAGCGCTACCCGCGCACTACCACGGGAAAAGTGCTACTGCGCGCTGCGGTGTGAAAAGGGCTCCAGCGCCTGAAATTGCAAAATACAAAGAATTTCTTAAAAACAACTTAGTTTTGGCTGAAATGGCCAAAACTTTACGGTTTTGGTATTTTAAGATCCCTAGGACCATACCGGGACTGAAATATATCAAATGTGAACCTATTATAGCCGCACGCTAGAGCGCGAAAAGCACTACCACACGTAGCCACGCGAAAAGCGCTACCAAGCACTGCTGCGAAAAAATCTATACCGCGCGTTGCCTTGCGAAAAGCTCTAAAGCGCAAGTCAGCGCGCTGTAAGCGCCTGAAATTGCAAAATGCCTAGAATTTCTTAAAAACTACCCATTTTTGAATGAAATGGCCAAAACTTCATGGTTTTGGTAGTTTAAGATCCCTAGGACCCTAGCGGGACTGAATTATATCAAATGTGAACCTATTGTAGCCGCGCGCTAGATCGCGAAATGCGCTACCGCGCGCTGCCCGCGAAAACCACTACCGAGCCTTGCAGCGCAACAAGCGCGCAAAATGCACTTTAGCACGATTCAGCGCGCTGCAGCGCCTGAAATTGCAAAATGCATAAAATTTTTTAAAAACTGCCTAGTTTTGGCTGAAATGGCCCAAACTTCACGGTTTTCATATTCTAAGGCCCCTAGGACCCTAGCGAGACTGAATATATCAAATGTGAACCTATTTTAGCCATGCCCTACAGCGCAAAAAAGCGCTACCGCGTGATGCCGCGCGCCGCCGCGCGCCGCTGCTCGAAAAGCGCTCCAGCGCGATTCAGTGCGCTTCAGCGCTTGAAAATGCAAAATGCCTATAATTTCTTGAAACTGTCCAGTATTGGCTGAAACGGCTAAAATTTCACAGTTTTTTTATTTTAAGGTCCATTGGACCCTAGCGGGACTGAATTATATCAAATGTGAACCTATTTTATCCGCGTGCTGCAGCGCGAAAAGTTCTCCCGCGCGAATAGCGCTCCAGCGCGATTCAGCGCGCTGCAGCGCCTGAAATTGCAAAATGCCAACAATTTCTTAAAAACAGCTTAGTTTTTGGTTGAAATGACCAAAACGTCACGGTTTTGGTATTTTAAGGTCCCTAGGACCATAATGGGATTCAATTATATCAAATGTGAACATATTTTAGCCGCGCGCTACCGTGCGAAAAACGTTGCAACGCAAAAAGTGGTGTCGCGCGAAAAGCGCTGTAGCGCGAAAAGCACTGCCGCACAAAAGCGCTCTAGTGGTCTCTAGAGCTTTGCAGCGCGCTGTAATGCGTGAAATTTCAAAATGCCCAGACTTCCTTAAAAACTGTGCAGTTTTGGCTGGAATAGCCAAAATTTCACGGTTTTGGTATTTTAAGGTCCTTTGGACCCTAGTGGGACTAAATTATATGAAATGTGAACTTATTTTAGCTGCGCGTTATCGCGCGAAAAGCGCTATCGCGCGCTGCAGCGCGAACAGCACTCCCGCGTGCTGCAGCTCGAAAAGCGCTCCCGCGCACTGCCGTGCGAAAACCTCTACCACACGTTGTCACACGAAAAGCGCTCCAGCACGATTCAGGGCGCTCTAGCGCCTGAATTTGCAAAATACCAAGAATTTCTTAAAGTCTGCCCAGTTTTGGCTGAAATAGCCAAAATTTCACTGTTTTGGTATTTTAAGATCCGTTGGACCCTAGGGGGACAGAATTATATCAAATGTGAACTAATTTTAGTTGTGCACTGCCGCGCGACAACCGTTACTGCATGCTGCGGCGCGAAAAGCGCTACCGCGCACTGCAGCTCGAAAAGCGCCACGGCGTGCTGCCGCTTGAAAAGTGCTCCAGCGCGATTCAGCGCGCTGCAGCGCCTGAAATTGCAAAATGAATAAAATTTCTTAAAACTACCCAGTTTTGGCTGAAATGGCCATAGTTTCATGGTTTGGGAATTTTAAAGTCCCTAGGACCCTAGTGGGATAGAATTATATCAAATGTCAACCTATATTAGCCGCGCGCTACTGCGTAAAAAGCGTTACCGCTCTCTGTAGCGTGAACAACACTAACGCGGGCTGTCACCCGAAAAGCGCTGCCGCGCGAAAAGCTCTCCATCGCGATTCAGCGCGCTGCAGAGCCTTAAATTGCAAAATACCTATAATTTCTTAAAACCTGCCCAATTTTGGCTGAAATGTCCAAAATTTCACGGGTTTGGTATTTTAAGGTCCCTAGGACCATAGTGGGAAAGAATTATATCAAATGTGAACTTATTTTAACTGCGTGCTGACGCGCGAAAGGCGCTACTGCGAACTGCAGCGCGAAAGCGCTTCCACGCGCTGCTGCGCGAATACCGCTATCACGCGTTGCCGCGCGAAAAGCGCTCCAGCGCGATTCAGCGCGCTGCAGTGCCTGAAATTCCAAAATGCCTACAATTTTTTAAAAACTGCCAGTTTTGCCTGAAATGGCCAAAACTTTACGATTTTGGTATTTTAAGGTCCCTAGGACCCTAGCGGGACTAAATTATATTCAGTGTGAACCTATTTTAGCTGCGCCCTACAGCGCGAACAGCACTGCTGCGCTCCGTCGCGTAACAAGCGCTATCGCGCGTCGCCGCTCGAAAAGCGCTCCAGTGAGATTCAGTGAGCTGCAGCGCCTGAAATTGCAAAATGCCTAGAATTTCTTAAAACTGCCAGTTTTGGCTAGAATGGCCAAAATTTCAAGGTTTTAGGACCGTAGTGGGCCTGAATTATATCAAATATGAACCTATTTTAGCCACGTGCTGCTGCGTAAAAAGGGCTATCGCGCTCTGCAGCACGATAAGCACTACCGCGCGCTGCCGCACGAAAAGCGTTAGCGCGCGAAAAGCCCTCCAGCACGATTCAGCGCACTGCAGCGCCTGAAATTGCAAAATGCCTAGAATTTCTTAAAAAACTACCTAGTTTTGGCTGAAATCGCCAAAATTTCACGGTTCTGGTATGTTAAGGTCGCTAGGACCCTAGTGGGACAAAATTATATCAAATGTGAACTTATTTTAACTGCGCGCTGCAGCGTGAAAGGCGCTACCATGCACTGCAGTGCGAAAAGCGCTCCCGTACGCTGCCGCGTGAAAAGCGCTACCAAGTGCTGCAACGTGAAAAGCCCTCCAGCGCGCTGCCGCACCTGAAATTGCAAAATGCCTAGAATTTCTTAAAAACTATCGCGTTTTGGTTTGAATGGCCAAAATTTCACTATTTTGATATTTTTAATGTCCCTTGGACCCTAGTGGGACTGAATTATATCAAATGTGTAAATATTTAGGCCTCGCGCGAAAAGCGCTCCAGCGCGATATAGCGCGTTGCAGCGCCTGAAATTGCAAAATTCCTAGAATTTATTAAAAATTGCCCAGTTTTGGTTGAAATGGCTAAAATTTCAAAATTTTTATATTTTAAGGTCCCCTAAATCATAGCGGGACTCAATTATATCAAATGTGAACCTATTTTAGCCGCGCGCTTTAACGCAAAAAGCGCTACTGCGCACTGCCGCGCAAAAAATGCAATCGCGCGCGCGAAAAGCTCTACCGCGCGATGCAGAGCTTGAAATTGAAAAATACCAAGAATTTATAAAAAACTGCTTAGTTTTAGCTGAAATGGCTAAAACTTCACGGTTTTTGTAATTTAAAATCCCTAGGACCCTAGTGGGACACACTCATATCAAATGTGAACCTATTTTAGCTGCGAGAAAAGCGTGAAAGGCGCTACCGCGCACTGCAGCGCGAAAAGCGCTGCAGGGCCTGAAATTGCAAAATGCCTACAATTTTATAAAAACGGCCAGTTTTACCAGAAATTGCCAAAACTTTACGATTTTGGTATTTTAAGGTCCCTAGGACCCTAGCGGGACTGGATTATATCAAATGTGAACCTATTTTAGCCGTGCCCTGCAGCGCGAACAGCGCTGCCGCGCTTCGTCGTGCGAAAAGCGCTGCCGCGATCCATGGCGCGAACAGTGCTACGGGCGTCGCCGCTCGAAAAGCGCTCCAGCGCGATTCAGCGCACTGCAGCGCCTGAAATTGGAAAATGCCAATAATTTCTTAAAAACTACTTAGTTTTGGCTGAAATGGCCAAATTTTCACGGTTTTAGAATTTTAAGGTCCCTAGGACCCCAGTGGGACATAATTATATCAAATGTGAACCTATTTTAGCACAGCGCTGCAGCGTGATAAGCGCTACCGCGCGCTGCCGCACAAAAAGCGCTACTGCGCGCTGCCCCGCGAAAAGCGCTTTAGCGCGATTCAGTGCGCTACAGCGCCTGAAATTGCCAAATGCCTAGAATTTTCTAAAAACTGCCCAGCTTTGACTGAAATGACCGATAGTTCATGGTTTTGGTATTTTAAGGTCCCTAGAACACTAGTAGGACAGAATTATATCAAATGTGAACCTATTTTAGCCGCGCGTTGGAGCGCGAAAAGTGATAACGCACGCTCTTGTGCTGTAATGCGAAAAGCGCTACCGCGTGCTGCCGCTCGAAAAGCGCTCCAGCACGATTCAGCGCGCTACAGCGACTGAAATTGCAAAATGCCTAGAATTTCTTAGAAACCTCCCAGTTTTGGCCGAAATCGATAAAATTTCATGGTTTTGGAATTTTAAGGTCCCTAGGACCCTATTGGGACAGAATTATATCAGTTGTGAACCTAATTTAGCCGTGCGCTGTCTCGCCAAAAGCGCTCCATCGCGATTCAGCGCGCTGCAGCGCCTGAAATTGCAAAATGCTTAGAATTTCTTAAAAATTGCCCAATTTTGGCTGAAATGGCCAAAATTTCCCGATTTTTGTATTTTAAGATTTCTTGGACCATAGTGGGACTGAATTATATCAAATATTAACTTATTTTAGCAGAGCATTGCAGTTTGAAAAGCGCTACCACGCGGTGCTGCACGAAAATCATTTTAGCGCGATTCAGCATGCTGCAGCGCCTGAAATTGCAAAATGCCTAGAATTTCTTAAAAAATGTACAGTTTTGGCTGAAATGGCCAATATTTCACGATTTTTGTATTTTAAGATCCCTTGGACCGTAGTGGGATTGAATTAAATCAAATGTGAACTTGTTTTAGCCGGGAGCTGCCGCACAAAAAGCGCTATCGCGCACTGCCGCGTGAAAAGCGCTACCGCGCACTGCTACTCAAAAAGCCATGCCGCGCGGTGCCGCGCGAATAGTGCTCCAGTACTATTCAGCGCGCTGCAGCGCCTGAAATTGAAAAATGCCAAGAATTTCTTAAAAACTGCTTAATTATGGCTGAAATGGCCAAACCTTCACGGTTTTGGTATTTTAAGGTCCCTAGGACTCTAGTGGGACTCAATTATCAAATATGAACTTATTTTAGCCGCGAGCTGTCATGCGAAAAGCGCTAGCGCACGCTATGGCAGGAAAAGCGCTACCGCGCAAAAATCGCTACCGCGCGCTGCCGCGCAAAAAGCGCTCCAGCGCGATTCAGCGCGCTGCAGCGCCTGAAATTGCAAAATGCTTAGAATTTCTTAGAAGCTACCAAGTTTTGGCTGAAATGGCCAAAATTTCACGGTGTTTGTATTTTAAGGTCCCTTGGACCCTTGTGGGACTGAAATATATGAAATATGAACCTATTTTAGCCGCGAGCTGCCGCGCGAAAAGAGCTATCGCGTGCTACAGGATGAAAAGTGCTATCGTGCGCTGCCGCGTGAAAAGTGCACTAGCGCGATTCAGCGCACTGCAGCGCCCAAAATTGCAAAATGCTAATAATTTCTTAAAAACTGCTTAGTTTTGGCTGAAATGGCTAAAACTTCACGGTTTTGGGATTTAAAGTTCCCTAGGACGCTAGTGGGACAAAATTATATCAAATGTGAACTTATTTTAGCCGCGCGATGACGTGCAAAAAGCACACCCGCGCGCTGCAACGCGAAAAGCGCGCTCCCGCGCTGTCGCTCGAAAAGTGCTCCAACGCGATTTAGCGCACTGCAGCGCCTTAAATTGCAAAATCTTAAGAATTTATTAAAAACTGCCCAGTTTTTCTTGAAATGGCCAAAACTGGACAGTTTTAGCATTTTAAGGTTTCTAGGACCCTAGTGGAACTCAATTATATCAAATGTTTACGTATTTTAGCCATGCGCTACCGCGCGAAAAGCGCTCCCGAGGGCTGCAGTTTGAAAAGTGCTACCGCGCGCTGCAGCGCAAAAAGCACTCCAGCGCGATTCAGCGCCTGGAATTGCAAAATGTAAAGAATTTCTTAAAAATTGCTTAGTTTTAGCTGAATTGATCAAAATTTTACGATTTTGGTATTTTAAGGTCCCTTGGACTCTAGTGGGACTGAATTGTGTAAAATGTGAACCTATTTTAGTCGCACTCTGCCGCGCGAAAAATGCTACCGCGCGAAAAGCGATGCAACGCAAAAAGCGCAGCAGCACGAAAAGCGCTGCCGCGCAAAAGCGCTACAGCGCTCTCCAGACCTTTGCAGCGCGCTGTAATGCCTGAAATTTCAAAATGCCCAGAATTCTTTAAAAACTGTGCAGTTTTGGCTGGAATAGCAAAAACTTTACGGTTTTAGTATTTTAAGGTCCCTTGGACCCTAGTGGGACTAAATGATATGAAATGTGAACTTATTTTAGCTACGGGTTATCGCGCAAAAAGCGCTACCACGCGCTGCAGTGCGAAAAGTGCTCCCGCGTACTGCAGTTCGAAAAGCGCTCCCGCGCGCTGCCGCGCGAAAATTGTTACCGTGCGCTGTCGCGCGAAAAGCGCTCCAGCGCGATTCAACGCGCTCCAGCTCCTCAAATTGCAAAATACCAAGAATTTCTTAAAGTCTTCCCAGTTTTGGCTGAAATGGCCAAAATTTCACTGTTTTGGTATTTTAAGATCCGTTGGACCCTAGTGGGACAGGTTATATCAAATGTGAACTTATTTTAGTTGTGCGCTGCCGCGCAACAAGCGCTACAATGCGCTGCAGCTCGAAAAGCGCTTCGGCGTGCTGCCGCTCGAAAAGTGCTCCAGCGCGATTCAGCGCGCTGCAGCGCCTGAAATTGCAAAATGCATAAAATCTCTTAAACTACCCAGTTTTGACTGAAATGGTCATAGTTTCACAGTTTTGGAATTTTAAGGTCCCTAAGACCCTAGTGGGATAGAATTATATCAAATGTGAACCTATTTTAGCCGCGTGCTGCTGCGTAAGAAGTGCTACCGCTCTCTGCAGCATGAACAGTACTAACGTGGACTGTCACACGAAAAGCGCTCCATCGCGATTCACCGCGCTGCAGCTCCTGAAATTGCAAAAGGCCTATAATTTCTTAAAATCTACCCAATTTTGGCTAAAATGGCCAAAATTTCACAATTTTGCTATTTTAAGGTCCTTAGGACCATAGTGGGAAAGAATTATATCAAATATGAACTTATTTTAACTGCGTACTGACGCGCGAAAGGCGCTACGGCGCAATGCAGCGGGAAAAGCGCTGCCACGCGCTGCCGCGCGAAAACCACTACCACGCGTTGCCGCTCGAAAAGCGCTCCAGCGTGATTCAGCGCGCAGCGGTGCCTGAAATTCCAAAATACCTACAATTTTTTAAAAACTGCCAATTTTGCCTGAAATGGCCAAAACTTCACGGTTTTGGAATTTTAAGGTCCCGAGGACCCTAGCGGGACTAAGTTATATTAAATGTGAACCTATTTTAGCCGCGCCCTGCAGCGTGAACAGTGCTCCCGCGCTCCGTCGCGTGACTAGAGCTATCGCGCGTCGCCGCTCGAAAAGCGCTCCAGCGCGATTCAGCGCGCTGCAGCGCCTGAAATTGCAAAATGCCTAGAATTTCTTAAAACTGCCAGTTTTGGCTAGAATGGCTAAAATTTAACGGTTTTGGTACTTTAAGGTCCCTTGGACCATAGTGGGACAGAATTATATTAAATGTGTATCTATTTTAGCCGCGCATCACCGCGCAAGAAGCGCTACCATGCGAATAGCGCTCCAGCGCAATTCAGCGCGCTGCAGCGCCTGAAATTGCAAAATGCCAAGAATTTCTTAAAAACTGCTTAGTTTTGGCTGAAATGGCAAAAACTTCATGGTTTTTATATTTTAAGGTCCCTTGGACCGTAGTGGGCCTGAATTATATCAAATATGAACCTATTTTAGCCACGTGGTGCTGCGTAAAAAGCGCTACCGCGCTCTGCAGCGCGATAAGCGCTACCGCGCGCTGCCACACAAAAAGCGCTACCACGCGAAAAGCCCTCCAGCGCGATTCAGCGCACTACAGTGCCTGAAATTGTAAAATGCCTAGAATTTCTTAAAAACTACCTAGTTTTGGCTGAAATCGCCAAAATTTCACGGTTTTGGTATTTTAAGGTTGCTAGAACCCTAGTGAGACAAAATTATATCAAATGTGAACTTATTTTAACTGCAGCATGAAAGGCACTACCACGCACTGCAGCATGAAAAGCGCTCCCGTCCGCTGCCGCGCGAAAAGCGCTCCCGAGTGCTGCAGCGCGAAATGCCCTCCAGCACGATTCACCGCGCTGCAGCGCCTGAAATTGCAAAATGCCTAGAATTTCTTAAAAACTGCCGCGTTTTGTCTTGAATGACCAAAATTTCACTATTTTGGTATTTTATGGTCCCTTGGACCCTAGTGGGGCTGAATTATATCAAATGTGTAAATATTTTAGCCTCGCGCCACCGCGCGAAAAGCGCTCCAGCGCTATTTAGAGCGTTGCAGCGCCTGAAATTGCAAAATGCCTAGAATTTCTTAAAAACTGCCCAGTTTTGGCTGAAATGGCCAAAATTTCACAATTTTTATATTTTAAGGTCCCTTAAACCCTAGCGGGACTGAATTATATCAAATGTGAACCTATTTTAGCCACGTGCTTCAACGCAAAAAGAGCAACCGCGCACTGCTGCGCAAAAAACGCAACCGCGCGCGCGAAAAGCGCTACCGCGCGCTGTCGCGCGATGCAGAGCTTGAAATTGAAAAATACCAAGAATTTCTAAGAAACTGCTTAGTTTTAGCTGAAATGGCTAAAGCTTCACGATTTTGATATTTTAAGATCCCTAGGAACCTAGTGGGACACAATTATATCAAATGTGAACCTATTTTAGCTGCGCAAAAGGCATGAAAGGCGCTACCGCGCACTGCAGCGCCTGAAATTGCAAAATGCCTACAATTTTTTAAAAATGGCCAGTTGTACCTGAAATGGCCAAACTTCACGATTTTGGTATTTTAAGGTCCCTAGGACCCTAGCGGGACTGAATTATATCAATTGTGAACCTATTTTAGCCGCGCCCTGCAGAGCGAAGAGCGCTGCCGCGCTCCGTCGGGTGAAAAGCGCTGCCACGATCCATCGCGCGAACAGTGCTACGGCGCGTTTGCCGCTCGAAAAGCGCTCCAGCGCGATTCAGTGCACTACAGCGCCTCAAATTGGAAATGCCAATAATTTCTTAAAAACTGCCTAGTTTTGGCTGAAATGGCCAAATTTTCACGGTTTTAGAATTTTAAGGTCCCTAGGACCCCAGTGGGACAGAATTATATCAAATATGAACCTATTTTAGCAGAGCGCTGTAGCGTGAAAAGCGCTACCGCGCGCTGCCGCACGAAAAGCGCTATCGCGCGCTGCCACGGGAACAGTGCTTTAGCGCGATTCAGCGCGCTACAGTGCCTGAAATTGCCAAATACCTAGAATTTCTTAAAAACTGCCCAGCTTTGACTGAAATAGCCTAAATTTCACGGTTTTGGTATTTTAAGGTCCCTAGAACCCTAGTGGGACAGAATTATATCAAATGTGAACTTATTTTTGCCGCGCGTTGGAGCGCGAAAAGCGATAACGCACGCTCTCACATTGTAACGCAAAAAGTGCTACTGTGTGCTACCGCTCGAAAAGCGCTCCAGCACGATTCAGCTCGCTACAGCGACTGAAATTGCAAAGTGCCTAGAATTTCTTAGAAACTGCCCAGTTTTTGGCTGAAATGGCCAAAATGTCATGGTTTTGGAATTTTAAGGTCCCTAGGACCCTATTGGGATACAATTATATCAATTGAGAACCTAATTTAGCCATGCGCTGCCGTGCGAAAAGCTCTCCAGCGCGATTCAGCGCGCTGCAGCGCCTGGAATTGCAAAATGCTTAGAATTTCTTAAAAATTGCCCTGTTTTGGCTGAAATGGCCAAAATTTCCCGATTTTTGTATTTTAGGGTCCCTTGGACCATAGTGGGACTGAATTATATCAAATGTTAACTTATTTTAGCCGCGCATTACCGCGCGAAAAGCGAACCCGCGTGCTGCCGCTCAAAAAGCGCTCCAGCGCGATTCAGCGCGCTGCAGCGCCTGAAATTGCAAAATGCCTAGAATTACTTAAAAATTGTATAGTTGTGGCTGAAATGGCCAACATTTAATAATTTTTGTATTTTAAGGTCCCTTGGACCGTAGTGGGATTGAATTAAATAAAATGTGAACTTGTTTTAAGCGCGAGCTGCCGCGCAAAAAGCGCGATCGCTCGCTACCGCACGCTGCCACGCGAAAAGCCATGCCGCGCGCTACCGGGCGAATAGTGCTCCAGTGCTATTCAGCGCACTGCAGCGCCTGAAATTGCGAAATGCCAAGAATTTCTTAAAAACTGCTTAATTATGGCTGAAATGGCCAAAACTTTAGGGTTTTGGTATTTTAAGGTCCCTAGAACTATAGTGGGACTGAATTATATCAAATGTAAATTTATTTTAACTGCGCATTACCGCGTGCTGCCGTGCAAAAAGCGCTCACGCGTGGTGCTGCTCGAACAGCGCTCCAGCGCGATTCGGCGCGCTGCAGCGCCTGAAATTGCAAAATGTATTTAATTTCTTAAAAACTGCCTAGTTTTGGCTGAAATAGCCAAAATTTCACAGTTTTGGTATTTTAAGGTCCCTACGACCCTAGTGTGATTGAATTATATCAAATGTGAACTTATTTTAGCCGCGCACTGGCGCGCGAACAGCGCTACCGCGTGCTGCAGCGAGAAAAGCGCTCTCGCGCGCTGCCGCTCGAGAAATGCTCCATCGCGATTCAGCGTGCTGCAGCGCATGAAATTGCAAAATGCCTAAAATTTCTTAAAAACAGCCCAGTTTTGGCTGAAATGGCTAAAATTTCACGATTTTTGTATTTAGAGGTCCCTTGGACCCTAGTGGGACTGAATTAAATCAAATGTAAACTTGTTTTAGCATCGAGCAGCCGCACAAAAAGTGCTATCACGCGATGCCGCGCGAAAGGGCATACCGCGCGCTCCAGCACAAAAAGCGTTACCGCGCGAAAAATGCTCCAGCGCGATTCACTGTGCTACAGCGCCTGAAATTACAAAATGCCAAGAATTTCTTAAAAACAGCTTAGTTTTGGCAGATATGGCCAAAATTTTACAGTTTTTGTATTTTAAGGTCCCTTAGACCTTAGTGGCATTGAATTATATCAAATGTGAACCTGTTTTAGCGGCGAGCTGTCAAGCGAAAAGCGCTAGCGCGCGTTGCTGCACGAAAAGTGCTATCGCGCGCAGCCGCGCGAAAAGTGCTCCAGCACGATTCAGCGCGCTGTAGCGCCCGAAATTGCAAAATGCGAATAATTTCTTAAACACTGCTTAGTTTTGGCTGAATTGGCTAAAACTTTACGGTTTTGGTATTTTAAGTTCCCTAGGACCCTTATGGGACATAATTATATCAAATATGAACTTATTTTAGTCATGCACTGCCACGCGAAAAGCGCTTCCAAGAACTGCAATGCGAAAATCGCTACCGCGCGCTGCCGCGCAAAAATCGCTCCAGCGCGATTCAGCGCACTGCAGTGCCTGAAATTTCAAAATGCCTAGAATTTCTTAAAAACTGCCCAGTTTTGGCTTGAATGGACAAAATTTATGGTTTTTGCATTTTAAGGTCCCTTGGACACTAGTGGGATTGAATTATATCAAATGTGAACCTATATTAGCTGCGCGCCGCTCGTGAAAAGTGCTACCCGGGCGCTGTAGCGCGAAAAGCGCTCCCACGTGCTACCGTTCAAAAAGCACTCCAGCACGATTCGGCGCACTGCATCGCCTGAAATTAAAAAATGCCTAGAATTTCTTAAAAGCTCCCCAGTTTTGGCTGAAATAGCCAAAATTTTCCGTTTATTGTATTTTAAGGTCCCTTGGACCCTAGTGGGACTAAATTATATCAAATGTGAACCTGTTTTAGCCGCGAGCTGCCGCGCGAAAAGAGCTATCGCGCGCTGCAGCACGAAAACTGCTATCACCTGCTGCCGCGCGAAAAGTGCTCTAGCGCGATTTAGAGCGCTACAGCGCTCAAAATTGCAAAATGCCAATAATTTTACGGTTTTAGAATTTTAAGGTCCTTAGGACCCCAGTGGGACAGAATTATATCAAATGTGAACCTATTTTAGCTGTGCGCTGCTGCGCAAAAAGCGCTCCCGGGCACTGCCACGCGAAAACCACTACCGCACGCTGCCATGCGAAAAGCCCTCCAACGCGATTCAGTGCGCTGCAGCGCCTGAAATTGGCAAATGCCTAGAATTTCTTAAAAACTGCCCAGTTTTGACTGAAATGGCCAAAATTTCACGGTTTTGGTAATTTAATGTCCCTAGAACCCTAGTGGGACAGAATTATATCAAATGTGAACCTATTTTAGCCGCGCATTAGAGCGCGAAAAAGCGATAACGCACGCTCTCGCATGAAAAGCGCTACCGCGCCTGAATTTGTAAAATGCATTGAATTTCTTAAAAACTGCCCATTTTTGACTAAAATGGCCAAAACTTCACGGTTCTGTATTTTAAGGTCCCTAGGACCCAAGTGGGACTGAATTATATCAAATGTGAACTTATTTTAGCCGTGCACTGGGGCGCGAAAAGCGCTACCGCGCGCTGCACGGCAAAAAGCGCTCTCGCACGCTGTCGATGCAAAAGCCCTCTAGCGCGATTCAGCGCGTTGCAGCGCCTAAAATTGTAAAATGCCTAGAATTTCTTAAAAACTGCCCAGTTTTGGCTAAAATGGCAATATTTCATAGTTTTTGTATTTTAAGGTCCCTTGGACCATATTAGGACCGAATTAAATCAAAAGTGAACTTGTTTTAGCCGTGAACTGCCGCGCGAAAAGTGCTACCGTGCGCTGCCGCGCGAAAAGCCATACAGCGCGCTGCAGCCTAAAAAGCACTACCGCGCGCTGCCGCGCGAAAAGCCATACAGCGCGCTGCAGCCCAAAAAGCACTACCCGCGCGCTACCGTGCGAAAAACACTCCAGAGTGATTCAGCGCGCTACAGCGCCTGAAATTACAAAATGCCAAGAATTTCTTAAAAAACGGTTTATTTTTCGCTGAAATGACCAAAACTTCACGGTTTTGGTATTTTAAGGTCCTTTGGCCCCTAATGGGACTGAATTAAATCAAATCTGAATTATTTTAGCTGCGCGAAAAGCACTGCCGCGCGCTGCCACGCGAAAGCGCTACTGCGCCCTGCTGCACGAGAATCGCTACTACGCACTACCGCGCAATAAGCGCTCTAGCGCGATTCAGCGTGCTGCAGCGCTTGAAATTGCAAAATGCCTAGAATTTCTTAAAAACTGCCAAATTTTGGCTTGAATAGCCAAAATTTCACGGTTTTGGTATTTTAAGATCCCATGGACCCTAGTGGGACTGAATTATATCAAATGTGAACCTATATTAGCTGCGCGCCGCTCGCGAAAAGCGCTACTGCGCACTGCAGCATGAAAAGTACTCCCACGCGTTGCCGCTCGAAAAGCGCTCCAGCGCGATTCAGCGCACTGCAGCGCCTGAAATTGGAAAATGCCTAGAATTTCTTAAAACTCCTTAGTTTTGGCTGAAATAGCCAAAATTTCATGGTTTTTGTATTTTAGGCTCCCTTAGACCCTAGTTAGACTGAAATATATCAAATGTGAATCTGTTTTAGCCGCGAGCTGCCGCGCAAAAAAGCGCTATCGCGCGCTGCAGCACAAAAAGTGCTATCGCGCACTACTGCGCGAAAAGTGCTCCAGCGCGATTGAGCACGCTGCAGTGCCCAGAATTACAAAATCCCAATAATTTCTTAAAAACTGCATAGTTTTGGCTGAATGGCCAATTTTTCACAGTTTTAGAATTTTTAGGTCCCTAGTACCCTAGTGGGACAGAATTATATCAAATGTGAACCTATTTTAGCAGTGCGCTACTGCGCGAAAAGCGCTACCGCGTGCTGCCGCATGAAAAGTGCTATCGCGCATTGCCCCACGAAAAGCGCTCCCGCGCTGTCGTGCGAAAAGTGCTCCAGCGCGATTCAGCGCGCTGCAGCGCCTAAAATTGCCAATTGCTAGAATTTTTTAAAAACTGGCTAGTTTTGACTGGAATGGCCAAAATTTCACGATTTTGGTATTTTAAGGTCCCAAGAACCCTAGTAGGACAGAATAATATCAAATGTGAACCTATTTTAGCCGCGCACTAGAGCGCGAAAAGTGCTCCAGCTGGATTCAGCGCCTAAAATTGCAAAATGCCTGGAATTTCTTAAAAATTGCCCAGTTTTGGCTGAAATGGCCAAAATTTCATATTTTTGGAATTTTAAGGTCCCTAGGACCCTTGTGGGAAAGCATTATATCAATTGTAAACCTAATTTAGCCACGCATTGTCGCGCGAAAATCGCTCCAGCACAATTCAGCACGCTGCAGCGCCTGAAATTGCAAAATGCCTAGAATTTCTTAAAAACTGCCCAGTTTTGGCTGAAATGGCCAAAATTTCACTGTTTTGGAATTTTAAGATCCCTAGGCCCCTAGTGGGACAGAATTATATAATCGTGACCCTAATTTAGCTGCGCGTTGCCGCGCGAAAATCGCTCCGGCTCGATTCAGCGCGCTGCGGTGCCTGAAATTGCAAAAAGCCTAGAATTTCTTAAAACCTGCCCAGTTTTGGCTGAAATGGCCAAAATTTCACGGTTTTGGAATTTTAAGGTCCCTAGAACCTAGTGGGACAGAGTTATATCAATTGTAAACCTAATTTAGCCATGCGTTGCCGCGCCAAAAGCGCTCCAGTGCGATTCAGCGCGCTGCAGCGCCTGAAATTACATAATGCCTAGAATTTCTTAAAGATTGCCGAGTTTTGGCTGAAATGGCCAAAATTTCTCTGTTTCTTTTTTAGGGTCCCTTGGACCCTAGTGGGACTGAATTATATCAAATGTTAACCTATTTTAGCTACGCGTTACCGCGCAAAAAGTGCTACCGTGCGAAAAGCGCTACCGCGCGAAAAGCGCTACCTCGCGAAAAGCGCTACCGCGCGAAAAGTGCTACCGCGCGAAAAGTGCTACCGCACGAAAAGCACTACCGTGCGAAAAGCAGACCAGTGTGCTACTGCTCGAAAAGCGCTCCAGCGCGATTCAGCGAGCTGCAGCGCCTGAAATTCTAAAATGCCTAGAATTTTGTAAAAACCGCATAGTTTTGGCTGAAATGGCCAATATTTAATTATTTTTGTATTTTAAAGTCCCTTGGACCCTAGTGGGACTTAATTAAATCAAATGTCAATTTGTTTAAGCCGCGAGTTGCCACGCGAAAAGCGCTATCGCGCGCTATGCCGGGAAAAGCGCTAATGCGCAAAAATTGCTACAGCGCGCTGCCGTGCAAAAAGCTCTCCAGCGCAATTCAGCGCGCTGCAGCGCCTGAAATTGCAAAATACTTAGAATTTCTTAGAAGCTACCCAATTTTGGCTGAAATGGCTAAATTTCACAGTGTTTGTATTTTAAGGTCCCTTGGGCCCTTGTGGGACTGAATTATATCAAATGTGAACCTGTTTTAGCCGCAGACTGCCGCGCGAAAAGATCTATCGCGTGCTATAGGACGAAAAGTGCTATCGCACGCTGCCACGCAAAAAGTGCTCCAGTGCGATTCAGCGTGCTGCAGCACCCAAAATTGCAAAATGCCAATAATTTCTTAAAAACTGCTTAGTTTTGGCTGAAATGGCTAAAACTTCACGGTTTTCGGATTTTAATGTCCCTTGGACCATAGCGGGACTGAATTATATCAAATGTGAACCTATTTTAGCTGTGCATGTAGAGTTTTTACAGCGCACTGCCGCGCAAAAAGCGCTGCCGTGCGCTGTCGCGCTAAAAGTGCTCCCTCGCGCTGTCGCGCGAAAAGCGCTCCCACGCGAATAGTGCTCCCGCGCGATTCAGCACGCTACAGCGCTTGAAAATGCAAAATACCAAGAATTTATTAAAAACTGCCGCTCGAAAAGTGCTACAGCGTGCTCCAGTGCTTTGCAGCGCACTGTAACGCCTGATATTGCAAAATGCCCAGAATTCCTTAAAAACTGTATAGTTTTAGCTGAAATGGCCAAAACTTTACAGTTTTGGTATTCTAAGGTCTCTTTGACCCTAGTGGGACTGAATTATATCAAATGTGAACTTATTTTAGCCGCACGTTATCGTGCGAAAAGCGCTACCACGTGCTGTAGCTCGAAAAGCACCCCCGCGTGCTGCCGCTCAAAAAGCGCTCTAGCGCGATTCAGCGCGCTGCAGGGCCTGAAATTACAAAATGCTTATAATTTCTTATAAAATGCCTAGTTTTGGCTGAAATAGCCAAACTTTCACTATTTTGATATTTTAAGGTCCCTAGGGACCCTAGTGGGACTGAATTTTATCAAATGCGAACTTAATTAAGCCGCGCACTGGCACGCAAAAGCGCTACCGCACGTTGCAACGCGAAAAGCGCTGCCGCGCGCTCCCGCTCGAAAAGCGCTCCAGCGCGATTCAGCGCGCTACAGCGCCTGAATTTGCAGAATGTTAAGAATTTCTTAAAAACTGCCCAGTTTTAGCTTGAATGGCTAAAATTTCACGGTATTGGTATTTTAAGGTCCCTTGGACCTTAGTGGGACTGAATTATATCAAATGTTAACCTATTTTAGCCGCACACGGTCGCGTGAAAAGCGCGACCGTCCGCTGCAGTACGTAAAGCGCTACCGCGTGCTGCCACTCAAAAAGTGCTCCAGCGCGATTCAGTGCGCTGCACCGCCTGAAATGCAAAATGCCTAGAATTTCTTAAAAACCGCCCAGTTTTGGCTGAAATGGCCTAAATTTCACGGTTTTTTGTATTTTAAGGTCCCTTCGACCCTTGTGGGACTGAATTATATCAAGTGTGAACATATTTTAGCCGTGAGCTGCCACACAAAAATTGCTATCGCGCGCTGCCGTGCCGAAAGTGCTCCAGCGCGATTCAGCGCGCTGCAGCAACCGAAATTACAAAATGTCAATTGTTTCTTAAAAACTGCTTAGTTTTTGCTGAAATGGCTAAAACTTCACAGTTTGGTATTTTAAGTTCCCTAACACCCTAGTGGGACAAAATTTATCGAATGTGAACCTATTTTTGCCATGCGCTGCTACGTGAAAAGCGTTACCGCACGCTGTCGCGCGAATAGCGCTCCAGTGTGATTCAACGCTTAAAATTCCAAAATGCCTAGAATTTCTTAAAAACTGCCCAGTTTGACTAAAATGACCAAATTTTCATGGTATTAGTATTCCAAGGTCCCTTGGACCCTAATGGGACAGAATTATATCAAATGTGAACCTATTTTAGCCGCGCACTGGAGTACGAAAAGCGATATCGCGTGAAAAGAGCTACCGAGAGCTGCAGCGTGAAAAGCGCTATCGTGCGAAAAGCGCTCCAGCGCGATTCAGCGCGCTGTAGCAACTGAAATTGTAAAATGCCTAAAATTTCTTAAAAACTGCCCAATTTTTACTGAAATGGCCAAAACTTCACGGTTTTGAATTTTAAGGTCCCTAGGACCCTAGTGGGACTGAATTATATCAAATGTAAATATATTTTAGTCGCGCATTACCGTGCAAAATGCACTACCGTGCGCTGCAGCGCGAATAGTGCTCTCGCACGCTACCGCTCAAAAAGCGCTCCAACACGATTCAGCGCGCTGCAGCGCCTGAAATTGCAAAATGCCTAGAATTTCTTAAGAACTGCCTAGTTTTGGCTTGAATGGCCAAAATTTCACGGTATTTGTATTTTAAGGTCCCTTGGTGTGGCGGCCCTGCCTCGCCGTGGTCCTGTTAACCCTTAAGTTAACACGATTACGGTGGAGGGGTCACCAAATGACAAGGTCCCCACTTAAAATTGGATTAGACACACATTCTAATCCAACTTAACTAAGGACTTTGCCATTCATCCCAGAATCTATCACTAAATGACTATACATGAACTCAGAGTGCGGAAGTATAAAAAGTATAACATCCATCCAATACAGTATAAATACAACAATACAGAATAAGTAAAGTGCTGAAAGAGAAATATAAACCTGTATTATTACAATAATTAATAAGTTTAAAAGAACTAAAAGGAAACTCTCAATCTCACTAAAAGCAAGAAAACTAAAACTACAGATCTTCAGGAACGGGCTCCTCCTCCAATGGTAAGCTCTCCACTGGATCTGCTGCTCCAACAAACTCAGAGCCTACCATTATCAATTTCATAATGGTAGGGCCCCAGCCAACAAAAGAAAAATGGGTTAGATAATATGTCTAAGCACAATTTTAGGGCAAGCAACTTTATTAGGTTACTTGAATATCACCATCAACCAGAAACTGAAGCAAATAGGTGCAGAAAAGCGCACAAAAAGAACAGTATAAAGTTATAAATAAATAGTTTATAACTAAAGCAACTAGGAAGTAATATATACCTCCTCCAAGCAACTGCAACAAAGACAGGTAAGCAAAAGACTAAACAAAACTGTAAGAAAAGTACAACCTAAACATGCTTATGATCAAAAAGAATATGCTAGGCGACATACATAATTTGAACAGTATAAAACTGAAAACAACTAACATCCTAGGTGAGCATATGAAAACAGTAAGTAAAACTAGCATCCTATATATAACACGTGTAGGAAAGCTGTAAATAAAACAGTGCTACAATGCAGAATATATAAATAAAATAGTAACTGAAAACAAAAACTGCAGTGACCATCTAAGTCACTCAAACTGAAAACATACTCAGCAAATCTTAGTCTTATGAGCCAAGAAACTCTGAACTGAACATCACTGAAAACTCTTAGCCTGATAAGCTAAGACAGAACTGAATGTAAGTGTACTTGAATTAGTATATCCATATCAGAATCCTGACTCTATAATCAGTAGGGTGAGAGTCTATCCATCTTATCACTCGGACTAGGCATGGCCAATAGACTGTCGGACATTAAACCCTCGAAAGGTTGCCGACCCCGAACGAGTTGATCGAAGAGGTATACTAATCAAGCTACACCTTACAAACCACTTGTGAAACGAAAACATAATGCTGCTTATAAATGTTCCAAATTAACATAAGATATTTATCAAATATCTTAAGTACATAATACATGTTTAATGTATAAGGATCAAAATCAAGGAATGCAAAGCATCAAAATCAAAGTGCAAGAGACTCTATCTAAAATATAGGTGATATCCGTTGTTATCTACTTTATTCGTTCTATCTACTCTAAGTTACATAAGTTTCAGAATCATCAATTCTTACACATTCTGTAACTTAGAATCACGAATCCTACTAGTTGAAGATAATTAGGACTGGCCAAGTCCTAATTATGACGTATCAAAAGACGACTATTTGGTTAAAATGAACAAATCATCGACCTAATTTTGTATTTTAATTCATCCCAACCTCATCTTGATTAGTCAAATCAAGATGAAAAGATTAAGAATTAGACTCCAGATGATGGGGTCTAATCACTTAATCTAAAGGTATAATCTAAGGGTCTAAGTTTTGAACCCAAATCTCATAGATTAAGTTAAGGCAAGTCCTAATGATAAATCAATTCATTCGGATAGATCTTTATTCTTAATTATAGGGTTTAAAGATCAAATAATCATTTAATAAACTAAGAAAATCTATAAATTAGAAAACTCAAGGTCTCACCTATTGAGTAACCCAATTTACTCAATAGATGAATTCTAACTTAAGATCTATTCCTAATCTTAAGAATTAAGGCTCTTAATTACTAAGAGTATCTCTCAAGAAACACATCCTAACTAATGTTATAAGACCTAAGGATGGGTCTAAGAATGATTAAAGAAGGAGAAACCACTCACTTAAGACTTAGGAAATTTTCCTTAAGGAGCAAATTTTGAGATTTTAATCAAAATTTAATTTAGACTTAAATTTGATTAATTTTTGTTTTAAATCATTTTATTTACTGATTTTAGTGATTAGAAACTGAATTTAGGGCTTTTAAAGACTAAACCCTAAATTTTGGCAAAATGACCATTTTGCCCCCACTTAAGGGTTCAGGAGATCAAATTTTGATCTAGGGCTTTAAATTCTAAAATTTTCTTTTGGAAAGTATTTCTTACTGTTTAATATAAGATTATACAGCAACTAAATTAATTTTGGGTTATTATTAAGCCATATGAGATCAAATTAATGAATTTGACTCATAAGGGCAAATTAGTAATTTGGCTAAGTGAAAGTTAAATTTTCTTTCAGATTATTGTTCTTTACTGTCTAAGCTTTCCATAGAATTTAAATTTGCTAAATTCTGATAAGTATTGGCCAAGTTATGACCAATACAAGATTTAGGGTTAAAAGGTGATTAAGGAATTCTTAATTATGGGTTAAAAATCCTAACTTTGTTAATTAGTGTCCAATTAAGCAAAATCAGTGGCTATGGTTTACAATTAGTTCACTGATCATAATGACATGTGGTAGACTCAATTTGGATCTAATTTGACTAAGTTAAGACCTAATTAGGGTTAAGAGTGATTAGGGAGTGATTAGCAAAATTAATCACTTAAACACTAATCCAACCTTACAAATTGATTTTAAATGGTTCTATGAGTCCTCTGAAACTTAAATCACTCAATTTGAATTATTAAATTGGCTAATATTTACTAATCAAGTTTTAGAGTAATTAAGGGTGATTAGCAAATCTAACAGTTGGATTTAAATATTTTTACATATTACTGTTAATTAAGTTCTTTTGATCTAAATTGATATTTGGATCATTAATTTTGGAGCTCAATTGAACAACTTATGGTCAATTGAAGTTCTATGGTTAAATGGCTTAATTAGGGTTAGGTCCTAAATGTGATTAGTCAAAAGCTAATCCAAACAGCAAAATTAACTCTATTTAAATGTTCCTTAGGGTTTTGTGAGTATTTTAAGACCCATATTGGGTATATTTGGGTTAGTACATACAAAGTTATGACCTATTGAAGATTTGTGAGTTTATTTGAATTAAATTAATACTCATAAATGTCATTTTGCTAAAAACTGGTCCTACAGCAAAATTATTGGCATTAATAAATTCCTCATATTTTTCTGATAAATTTGATATATTGTTTTGTATATTTTGGATCTGTATTTTGTAAATTATTTAAGTTTGAAGTTAAGGTATTAATTTGATTAAATGAAATTATATATTTACTTAATATTCTTATTTAGGATCCATCTTTTATTTATTTAAAATTGTCTATATTTTATATTCGTATTATTATATACTATTATAAATTCCTAATTTATTTATCTTCTGTTTTCATGAATATCTATATATTCTAATAATATAAATACATATATACAAACTTATAAATTAAGTATAAGTATTAATATATAAACTAATATAATTTATTTGTATTTTTCTGCAGGTGGTCTTTTCGGTGACAGCGGTTGGCCAGATGTCGTGCCAGGATTGGTTGACGGCTGCAGGTGGGACCCACAGCACCCGCCGAATAATGCTGTCACGACAGCCACGGGTGGACCCCACTGGCCAAATGTCAGGTAATCACAGCTCCTCTTCCATCGGGCGGGTCCCACATGTGCCACTGAGGATCTTCTTCCTCACAGACCCGACAGAAGATAGAATAGGAGGGGGGTATTAGGGCAACAAATTAACCGGTGAATATGTCGATGTTAGGAGAAGACCTGCATGCCATCGAGAAGGTCTCGTTGAGATCTTCCTTTTGGTATATCAAGCATCTATTGAGGACAGCATCATAGCCGATAAACATGAACCCTAAGAAGCTTATGCGAGGGGAAGGAGAAATCGTGCTGTAAGGTGCTGTGGACTAAGTTCGAAATTAAATAGACGGGTTTAATTAAGCTCAAACGAATCTCTTAAAGTTTCAATTTGAAACAATAAATAACAAAACGAAATAAGAGAAATGATGATCGTGTAATGAGATTAAGAGGTAAAGGAGGTACCTCGACAGACGGTTTAAGAACTTGGAGAAAAGTTCAAATCCAAATCCGTGATCCCTACTCAGCTCTAGATGTTCTTTTCCGTGTAAAGCTCAGTGAAAAGAATCGATCGAAGTTATGGATGCGCATAGAGCGGTGATCGCCATCTGTGCAGAGAGGAGGCGACGCGTGCGTAGGAACCTTGCACGCGTCCATCGCAGCGCAAACGGGGAAGGAGAAATCGTGGCCATCCGTTTGGATGGCCCGATCTGATGGCGCAGTAGCACCGTTTCGCATTAACGGCCCAACCCGTTAAGTTCAAACGGCGGCCGAAATAATATGAATACACTTATATTTATATATATTTACATTATATTTAATTAGTTTAGTTTATTTCATCAATTAAATTTAATCACCTAAATGTATTCCAAAAATTGTCAATAAATCACCCTTTGCTAATTGAAAGGTGAGGAACACAATGGCGCACTCGGATTTTCTTTTCGACGAGCACTTATTTATTTGATTATTTGGAGTATTTAATTATTATTAAAATATTCGACGAAAAATCAACGACTTCCAAATGCCTCCAAAATTTCACCCCTAGCTAATTTGGGTGTTCTGAACGCAGTGGCGTAGTCGGATTTTTAATTTGTGGTCTAGATAAAAAGTCAATTTTCTAGGATTTGGGATTTTCTAGAATTTCAGATTTGACTTTGTTGACTTCTGGTTTGACCTAGGTTTCAGAGGCGAGTTCTAAATTACTTAATTAGTGATTTAGAATCTTAATTAAGACTTAGATTAGTCTTAATTGAGCAAAGTAACAACCTGGGTTGTTACACTTGGACCCTTGCAGGATTGAATTATATCAAATGTGAACCTACTTTAGCCTCGCATTGCAGCGCGAAAAGCACTACCACGTGCTGGCATGCAAAGAAAGATACCGCGCCTTGCCGCGCAAAAACTCTACTGCGCGAATAGCGCTCCAGCACGATTCAGCGCGCTGCAGCGCCTGAAATTGCAAAATACCAAGAATTTCTTAAAAACTGCTTAATTTTGGCTGAAATGGCCAAAATTTCACGGTTTTGGTATTTTAAGGTTCCTAGGACCCTAGTGGGACTCAAATATATCAAATGTGAATCTATTTAAGCAGCACGCTACGGCGCAAAAATGGTACCGCGCAAAAAGCGCTGCCGCGCGAAAAGCACTATCGTGTGCTGTCGCGCGGAAAGCCCTACAGCGCGCTATAACGCGTGAAACTGCAAAATGCTCAGAATTCCTTCAAAACTACGCAGTTTTGGCTGAAATGGCCAACACTTCCTAGTTTTGGTATTTTAAGGTCTCTTAGACCCTAGTAGGACTGAATCATATCAAATGTGAACTTATTTTAGCCGCGCGTTACTGCGCGAAAAGCGCTCCAGCGCGATTCAGCGCACTGCAATGCCTGAAATTGCAAAATACCTAGAATTTCTTAGAAACTGAACAGTTTTGGTTGAAATAGCCAAAATTCCACGATTTTGATATTTTATGATCCCTAGGACCCTAGTGGGACTGAATTATATATGTGAACTTATTAGAGCCGCGTGCTGTCACACGGACAGCGCTACTGCGCGCTGCCGCTCGAAAAGCGATTCAGCGCGCTACAGCACCTGAAATTGCAAAATGCTAAGAATTTCTTAAAAACTGCTTAGTTTTGGCTGAAATGGCCAAAAGTTCATGGTTTTGGTATTTTAAGGTGTCTTGTACCTTAGTAGGACTGAATTATATCAAATGTGAACTTATTTTAGCCGCACGTTACCGCGCGAAAATCGCTACCGCGCAAAAAGCGCTCCCGCGTGCTGCCGCTCGAAAAGCGCTCCGACGCGATTCAGCTCGCTCCAGCGCCTGATATTGGAAAATGCCTAGAATTTCTTAAAACGTGCCTAGTTTTGGTGAATGAATGGCCAAATTTTTACAGTTTTGGTATTTTAAGATCCCTAGGACCAAAGTAGGATTGAATTATATCAAATGGGAACTCCTTTTAGTCGCGCGCTACCGCCCGCTGCAGCGCAAAAAGCGCTCCGCGGGCTCCTGCATGAAAAGAATTACAGTGCGAGAAGCTCAGAATTCCTTAAAAGTTGTGTAGTTTTGGCTGTGAAATAGCCAAAATTCTATAGTTTTGGTATTTTAAGGTCCATTGGACCATAGTGGGACTGAATTATATCAAACGTGAACCAGTTTTAGCCGCGAGCTGTCGCGCGAAAAGTGCTATCGCGCGCTGCAGCACGAAAAGTGCTATCGCGCACTGCCGTGCAAAAAGTGCACCAGCATGATTCAGCGCGCTGTAGCGCCCTAAATTGCAAAATGCTAATAATTTTTTAAAAACTGCACAGTTTTGCTGAAATGACTAAAATTTCACGGTTTTAGTATTTTAAGTTCTCTAGGACCCTAGTGGGACAGAATTCTATTAAATGTAAGCTTATTTTAACCGCGCGCTGCCGCGCAAAAAGCGCTACTACGCGCTACAGAATGAAAAGTGCTCTCGCGGGCTGCATCGCCTGAAATTGCAAAATGCCCATAATTTCTTAAAAACTGCTTAGTTTTGGCTAAAATGGACAAAACTTCACAATTTTGGTATTTTAAGTTCCCTCGGACCCTAGTGGGACTGAATTATATCAAACGCGTACCTATTTAGCGGCGCGAAAAGCACTACCATGCGCTGCTGCGCGAAAAGCGCTGCCGCTCGAACAGCGATTCAGCGCGCTACAGCGCCTGAAATTGAAAAATTCCTAGAATTTCTTAAAAACTGCCCAATTTTGGCTGAAATGGCCAAATTTTCATAGTTTTGGTATTTTTAGATCCCTATGACCATAGTAGGATTGAATTATTATTTTTAGCATTATAGTACATTGTAAACACCTGAAATTGCAAAAAGCTCAGAATTCCTTAAAAATTGTGCAGTTTTGGCTGAAATAGCCAAAATTTCACGGTTTTGGTATTTTAAGGTCCATTGGATCATCGTGGAACTGAATTATATCAAATGTGAACCGGTTTTAGCCGCGCGCTGCTGCGCTATCGCGCGCTGCAGCACGAAAAGTGCTATCGCGCACTGCCTCGCAAAAAGTGCACCAGCGTGATTCAGCGCGCTGTAGTGCCAGAAATTGTAAAATGCCAATAATTTCTTAAAAACTGCTTAGTTTTTGCTGAAATGGCTAAAACTTCACGGTTTTAGTATTTTAAGTTCCCTAGGACCCTAGTGGGACAGAATTATATTAAATGTGATCTTATTTTAGCCACGCGCTGCCGCACGAAAAGCGCTACCGCGTGCTGCCGCGCGAAAAGTGCTACCGCGCGCTGCAGCATGACGAGCGCTCCCACGCGCTGCATCGCCTAAAATTGCAAAGTGCCCATAATTTCTTAAAAATTGCTTAGTTTTGGCTGAAATGGCTAAAACTTCACGGTCTTAGTATTTTAAGGTCCCTAGGACCCTAGTGGGACTGAATTATATCAAATGTGAACATGTTTTAGCCGCGAGCTGTCGCGCAAAAAGCGCTATCGCGCGCTGCAGCATGAAAAACGCTCCAGCACGATTTAGCACGCTGCAGCGCCTGAAATTGCAAAATCCCAATAATTTCTTAAAAACTGCTTAGTTTTGGCTGAAATGACAAAAACTTCAAAGTTTTGGTATTTTAAGGTCCCTTGGACCATAGTGGAACTGAATTATATCAAATGTGAACTTATTTTAGCCACACGTTATCGCGTGAAAAGCGCTACTGTGCACTGCTGCACGACAAGCGCTCTTGCGCGCCACCAAGCGAAAAGCGCTACAGCGCGATTCAGCGCGCTGCAGCGCCTGATATTGCAAAATGCTAAAAATTTCTTAAAAACTGCCCAATTTTGGTTGAAATGGCCAAAATTTCTTAGTTTTGGTACTTTAAGGTCCCTAGTGGGACTGAATTATTTCAAATGTGAACCTAGTTTAGCCGCGCGAAAAGCGCTACCGTGTGCTGCAGCGCGAAAAGCGCTCCCGCGTGCTGCCACTCGAAAAGCGCTCTAGCGTGCTTCAGCGCGCTGCAGTGCCTGAAATTGCATAATCCCTAGAATTTCTTAAAAATCAGTGGGACTGAATTATATCAAATGTGAACTTATTTTAGCCGCGCATTACCGCGCGAAAAGCGCTACTGTGCGCTGCCGCGCGACAAGCGCTCTCGCGCGCCACCGAGCGAAAAGCGCTCCAGCGCGATTCAGCGCGCTGCAGCGCCTGAAATTGCAAAATGCCTAAAATTCTTTAAAACTGCCCTGTTTTGGCTGAAATGGCCAAAATTTCCCAGTTTTGGTATTTTAAGGTCCCTAGTGCGACTGAATTTTATCAAATGTGAACCGATTTTAGCTGTGCAAAAAGCGCTACCATGTGCTGCAGCGCGAAAAGCGCTCTTGCGCGCTGCCACTCTAAAAGCGCTTCAGTACGATTCAGCGCGCTATAGTGCCTGAAATTTCATAATACCTAGATTTTCTTAAAAACTAGTGGGACTCAATTATATCAAATGTGAAGTTTTTTTAGCCGCGTGTTACCGCGCAAAAAGTGCTACTACGCATTGCTGCGCGAAAGGCGCTACCGCGTACTGCAGCACGAAAATTGCCAAATGCCTTGATATCTCAAAAACTATCGAGTTTTGGATGAAATGACCAAAATTTCATGGTTTTGGTATTTGAAGGTCCCCACGACCCTAGTGGGACAGAATTATATCAAATGTGAAACTATTTAGCCGCGCGCTGCTGCGCGAAAAGTGCTACTGCGCGCCATAGCGCGAAAAGAGCAACAACGTGCCACCATGCGAAAAGCGCTCCGGCGCGATTCAGTGCGCTGCAGCACCTGAAATTGCAAAATGCCTAGAATTTCTTAAATACTGCCCAGTTTTAGTTGAAATGACCAAAATTTTATAGTTTTGGTATTTTGAGGTCTCTAGGATCCTAGTGGGACTGAATTATATCAAAGGTGAACCTATTTTAGCTGCGGGCTGCCGCGCGAAAGGTGTTACCACGTGATGCCGCACGAGAAGCGCTCCAGCGCGATTCAGCGCGCTGTCGCGCGAAAAGCGCTCCAGCGCGATTCAATGGGCTGCAGCGCCTGAAATTGCAAAATGCTAAGAATTTCTTAAAAATTGCTTAGTTTTGGCTGAAATGGATAAAACTTCATGGTTTTGGTATTTTAAGGACCCATGGACCTTAGTGAGACTGAATTATATCAAATGTGAACTTATTTTAACCGCGCGTTACTGCGCGAAAAGTGCTACTGCACGCTGTCGCGCGAAAGGCGCTACCGCGTACTGCAGCGCAAAAAGCGCTCCAGCGCGATTCAGCGCCCTGCGGCGCCTGAAATTGCAAAATGCCTTGAATTTCTTAAGAACTGCCCAGTTTTGGCTGATATGGCCAAAGTTTCATGGTTCTGGTATTTTAAGGTCCCTAGGACCCTAGTGGATAGAATTATATCAAATGTGAACCAATTTTAGCCGCGCTCTGTTGCGCAAAAAAGCGCTGCCGCACGAAAAGCGCTGCCATGCAAAAAGCGCTCTAGCGCGTTGTAGCACTTGAAATTGCAAAATGCCTAGAATTTCTTAAAAACTAGCCGGTTTTCGCTTAATGGCTAAAATTTCATGGTTTTAGTATTTAAAGATCTCTTGGACCATAGTGGGACTGAATTATATCAAATTTGAACCTATTTTAGCCGAGCGCCGCCGCGCGTAAAGCGCTATCGCGTGCTGCAGCAAGAAAAGCGCTCTATCGCGATTCAGCGCGCTAGAGCGCCTGAAATTGCAAAATGCCTATAATTTCTTAAAAACTACCCAGTTTTGGCTTGAATGACCAAAATTTCATGGTTTTACTATTTTAAGGTCCCTTGGACCCAAGTGGGATTGAATTATATCAAATGGGAACCTATTTTATCCGCGTGCCGCCGCGTGAAAAGTGCTACCGCGCGTTGCAGCGCGAAAAGTGCTCCAGCGCGATCCAGCACGCTGAAGCGCCTGAAATTGCAAAATGCCTAGAATTTCTTAAAAACTATCCAGTTTTGGCTGAAATGGCCAGAATTTCACGATTTTTGTATTTTAACGTCCCTTGAACCATAGTGGGACTGACTTATATAAAATGTTAACCTATTTTAGCCGCGCATTGATGCGTGAAAAGCGCTCCTGCGCGAAAAGCACTCCCGCGCACTGCAGCGCGTAAAGCGCTCCAGCGCGATTCAGCGTGCTGCAGCGCATGAAATTGCAAACTTCTTAGAATTTCTTAAAAACTGCCCAGTTTTAGCTGAAATGGCCAAAACTTCATAGTTTTTGTATTTTAAGGTTCCTAGGACCCTAGTCCGACTCAATTATATCAAATGTGAACCTATTTTAGCCGCGCTATCGGGCGCTGCAGCGCGAAAAATGCTACCACAAGCTGTCGCGCGATTTAGGTGAGCTGCACCGCCTGAAATTGCAAAATGTTAAGAATTTCTTAAAAACTACTTAGTTTTGGCTGAAATGACCAAAACTTCACAGTTTTGGAATTTTAGGGTCCCAAGGACCCTAGTGTTACAGAATTATATCAAATGTGAACCTATTTTAGCCACGCGCTACCGCACGAAAAGCCATACCGAGCGCTGCCGAGCGAAAAGCGCTCTAGCGCCATTCAGTGCGCTGCAGCGCCTGAAATTGCAAAATGCCTAAAATTTCTTAAAAATTGCCCAGTTTTGGCTAAAATGGCCAAAACTTCACGGTTCTGGTATTTTAAGGTCCCTTGAAACCTAGTGGGACTCAGTTATATCAAATTTGAACTTCTTTTAGCGGTACCGTGTGAAAAGCGCTCCCGCGCACTGCAGCGCGAAAAGCGCTGCACTGCGAAAGGCGCTTAGCGCGATTCAGCGCGCTGCAACGCCTGAAATTGCAAAATGCTTAGAATTTCTTTAAAACAGCCCAATTTTGGCTGAAATGCCCAAAACTTCACGGTTTTGGTATGTTAAAGTCCCTAGGACCCCAGTGGGACTGAATTATATCAAATGTCAACCGATTTTAGCTGTGGGCCACCGCACGAAAAGTGCTAGCGCGCTCTATAGCGTGAAAAGTGTTCTGCGAGCTGCCGCATGAAAATCGCTCCAGCGCGATTCAGTGCGCTACAGCGCCTGAAATTGCAAAATGCCAAGAATTTCTTAAAAACTGCTTAGTTTTGGCTGAAATGGCCAAACCTTCACGGTTTTGGTATTTTAAGGTCCCTTGGACCCTAGTGGGACTGAATTATATCAAATGTGAACTTGTTTTAGCCGCGCGTTACCGCACGAAAAGCTCTACTGCGTGCTGCCGCGCGAAAGGCGCTATCGCATACTGCTGCGCGAAAAGCTCGGTAGCGCGATTCATCATCGCGCTACGGCGCCTGAAATTGCAAAATTCCTTGAATTTCTTAAAATATGCCCAGTTTTGGCTGAAATGGCCAAAATTTTATTGTTTTGGGATTTTAAGGTCCCTAGGACCCTGGTGGACAGAATTATATCAAATGTGAACCTATTTTAGCCGCGCGCTGCAGCGCTTGAAATGACAAAATGCGTATAATTTCTTAAAAACTACCCAGTTTTGGCTTGAATGGCCAAAATTTCACGATTTTTGTATTTTTGGGTCCCTTTGATCCTAGTGGGACTGAATTATATCAAATGTGCACCCATTTTAGCCGCACACGGCCGCGTGTAAGGCGCTACCACGCGCTGCAGCGCGAAAAGCGCGCAATCGCGATTCAGCACGCTGGAGCTCCTGAAATTGCAAAATGCCTATAAATTCTTAAAACTACCCAGTGTTGGCTAAAATAGACAAAATTTTAAGATTTTTGTATATTAAGGTCCCTAGGACCCTAGCAGGACATAATTATATCAAATGGGAACCTATTTTAGTCATGTGCTGCTGCACGAAAAGTGCTACCGCGCGCTGCTGCGCGAAAAGCGCTACCGCGCACTACCGTGCGAAAAGCGCTCTAGCGCGCTACAGCGCCTAAAATTGCAAAATGCCTAGAATTTCTTAAAAATTACCCAGTTTTGGCTTGAATGGCCAAAATTTCACGGTTTTGGTATTTTAAGTTCCCTTGGACCCAAGTGGGACTGAATTATATCAAATGTGAACCTATTATAGCCGCGCACGGCCGCGTGAAAAGTGCTACCGCGCGCTGTAGCGCGAAAAGCGCTCCAGCGCACTGAAGTGCCTGAAATTGTAAAATGCCTAGAATTTCTTAAAAGCTATCCAGTTTTGGCTTAAATGGCCAAAATTTCACGATTATTGTATTTTAAGGTTCCTTGGACCATAGGGGGACTGAATTATATCAAATGTGTAACTATTTTAGCCGCGCACTGCCGTGCAAAAAGCTGTGCCGCGCATTGCAACGCGAAAAGTGCTACCGCGCGCTGCCATGCGAAAAGCGCTACAGTGCGCTGCAGCGCCTGAAATTGCAAAATATGAAGAATTTCCAAAAACTGTTTAGTTTTGGCTGAAGTGACCAAAATTTCACGGTTTTGGTTTTATAAGGTCCCTTGGACCCTAATGGGACTAAATTTTATCAAATATGAATGTATTTTAGCCGCGCGCTGCGGCGCGAAAAGTGCTACCGTGCGCTGCCGCTCGAAAAGCCCTACCGCGTACTACAGCACGAAAAACGCTACCACGCAAAAATCGCTTCAGCGCAATTCAGCGCGCTGCAATGCCTGAAATTGCAAAATTCTCAGAATTTGCTTAAAATTGCCCAGTTTTGAATGATATGGCCAAAATTTTACGGTTTTGGAATTTTAAGGTCCCTAGGACCCTAGGGGGATAGAATTATATCAAATGTGAACCTATTTTAGCCGCACGCTGCCGCGCAAAAGGCACTACTACGCGCTGCCGCACGAAAAGCGCTCCAGCGCTATTCAGCGCGTTGCAGCGCTTGAAATTACAAAATTCCAAGAATTTCTTAAAAACTACTTAGTTTTAGCTGTAATGGCCAAAACTTCACAGTTTTGGTATTTTAAGGTGCCTAGGAATGTAGTGGGACAAAATTATATTTAATGTGAACCTATTTTAGCAGCGTGCTGTCGCGTGAAAAGAGCTACCGCGCGCTACATCTCGATTCAGCCTGCTGCAGCGCCTGAAATTGCAAAATAATTAGAATTTCTTAAAAACTGCCCAATTTTGGCTGAAATAGCTAAAACTTCACGGTTTTGGGATTTTAAGGTCCGTAGGACCATAGTAGGACTGAATTATACCAAATGTGAACTTATTGTATCCGCGCGCTAGAGGGCGAAAAGCGCTATTGCGCAAAAAGCGCTACCGTGCGAAAAGCGCTTTAGTGCGATTCAATGCGCTTCAGCACCTGAAATTGCAAAATGCCTAGAATTTCTTAAAAACTGCTCAGTTTTTACTAAAATGGCCAAAACTTCACGGATTTGGTATTTTAAGGTCCCTAAGGCCCTAGCGGGACTGAATTATATCAAATGTCTACCTATTTTAGCCACGCGTGGCTGGGCGAAAAGCGTTACCGTGCGAAAAGCACTCCAGCACGATTCAGCGCGCTGCAACGCCTGAAATTGCAAAATGATTAGAATTTCCTAAAAACTGACCAGTTTTGGCTGAAATGGCTAAAACTTCACGGTTTTGGTATTTTAAGGTCCGTAGGACCCTAGTGGGACTGAATTATATCGCATGTGAACCTATTGTAGCCACGCATTAGAAGGCAAAAAGCACTACCGCGCGAAAAGCGCTCCAGTGCGATTCAACGCGCTTCAGCGCCTGAAATTGCAAAATGCCAAGAATTTTTTAAAAACTGCTCAGTTTTTACTGAAATGGTCGAAACTTTATGGTTTTGGTATTTTAAGGTCCTTAAGACCCTAGCGGGACCGAATTATATCAAATGTGAACCTATTTTAGTCGCGTCCTTCAGCGAAAAGTGCTACCGCGCGCTACAGCCCGAAAAGCGCTACCGCGCGCCGCCGCTCGAAAAGTGCTCCAGCGTCATTCAGCGAGCTGCCGCGCCTGAAATTACAAAATGCCTAGAATTTTTTAAAACCTGCCTAGTTTTGGCTTGAATGGCCAAAATTTCACAGTTTTAGTATTTTAAGGTCCATTGGACCATAGTGCGACTGAATTATATCAAATGTGAACCTATTTTAGCCGCTCGCCCCCGTGCGAAAAGCGCTACCGCACGCTGCCGCTCGAAAAATGCTCTAGCGCGATTCAGCACGCTGCAGCGCCTGAATCTGCAAAATGCATAGAATCTTTAAAAACTGCCCAGTTTTGGCTGAAATGGCCAAAATTTCACGGTTTTTGTATTTTAAGGTCCCTTGGACCCTAGCGGGACTGAATTATATCAAATGTGAACCTATTTTAGCCGCGAGCTGCCTTGCGAAAAGCGCTCCAGTGTGATTCAACGTGCTTTAGCGCCTGAAATTGCAAAATGCCAAGAACTTATTAAAAACTACTTAGTTTTGGCTGAAATGGCTAAAACTTCACGATTTTGGGATTTTAACGTCCCTAGGACCCTAGTATGACTGAAATATATCAAATGTGAACTAATTTTAGACGCGCACTACCGCTTGACAAGCGCTACCGCGCGCTGCTGCGCGAAAAGTGCTCTCGCGCGCTGCCACGGGAAAAGCGCTCCAGCGCGCTGCAGTGCCTGAAATTGCAAAATGCCTAAAATTTTTTAAACACCTCCCAATTTTGGCTGAAATGGCCAAAATTTAACGGTTTTGGAATTTTACGGTCCCTAGGACCCTAGTGGGACATAATTATATCAAATGTGAACCTATTTTAGCCAGCGCTGCCGCACAAAAAGCGCTACCACGCACTGCAACGCGAAAAGTGCTCCAGCGCGCTTTCGCGGGAAAAACGCTCTAGCGCGATTCAGCACGCTACAGCGCCTGAATTTACAAAATGTCTAGAATTTCATAAAAACTGCCTAGTTTTGCTGAAATTGCCAAAATTTCACAGTTTTGGAATTTTAAAGTCCCTAGGACCATAATAGTATAGAATTATATCAAATGTGAACCTATTCTAGCCGCGCGCTGCTGCGCAAAAACTGCTACCGCACTCTGTAGCGCGAAAGCGCTACCGCGCGCTGCCGCCGAAAAGCACTACCGCGCACTACCGCGCGAAAAGCGCTCCAGCGCGATTCAGCGCGCTGCAGCGCCTGAACTTGCAAAATGCCTAGAATTTCTTAAAAACTCCCTAGTTTTGGCTGAAATGGAAAAATGCTTATAATCTCTTAAAAACTGCCCAATTTTGGCTGAAATGGCCAAAATTTCACAGTTTTGGAATTTTAAGGTCCCTAGAGCCCTAGTGGGACAGAATTACATCAAATGTGAACCTATTAGCAGGGCGCTGCTGCGCCAAAAGTGATACCGCGCGTTGCTGCATGAAAAGTGCTACCAAGCACTTTAGTGCGACAAGCGCTATCGAACGAAAAGTGCTCCAACGCGAATCAGCGCTCTGCAGCGCCTGAAATTGCAAAATGCCTAGAATTTCTTAAGAACTGCCCAATTTAGGTTGAAATGGCCAAAATATCATGGCTTTTGTATTTTTAGCTCCCTTGGACCTTTGTGGGACTTAATGATATTAAATGTGAACCTGTTTAAGCCGCGAGCTGCCGCATAAAAAGCGCTATCGCGCGCTGCAGCACGAAAAGTGCTATCGTGCGCTGCAGCGCCCAAAATTGCAAAATGCGAATAATTTCTTAAAAATTGCTTAGTTTAGCTGAAATGGTTAAAATTTCACGGTTTTGGTATTTTAAGTTTCCTAGGACCCTAGTGGGACAGAATTATATCAAATGTGAACTTATTTAGCCGCGCGCTGCTGCGCAAAAAGCGCTCCAGTGCGATTCAGTGCGCTGTAGCGCTTGAAATTGTAAAATGCATATAATTTCTTAAAAACTGCCCCGTTTTGGTTGAAATGGCCAAATTTTCACGATTTTAGAATTTTAAGATCCCTAGGCCCTAGTGGGACAGAATTATATCAAATATGAACCTTTTTTAGCTGTGCACTGCTGCGCGAAAAGCGCTACTGCGTTCTGCCGCACGAAAAGCGCTGGAGCGCGATTTGGCGCGCTGCAGAGCTTGAAATTGCAAAATGATTAGAATTTTTAAAAACTGCCCAGTTTTGACTGAAATTGCCAAAATTTCATGGTTTTGGTATCTTAAGGTCCCTAAGACCCCAGTGGACAGAATTATATCAAATATGAAACTATTTTAATCGCGCGCTAGAGCGTGAAAGTGATACTGCGCACTGCCGCGTGAAAAGCGCTCCCAAGAACTGCAGCGTGAAGAGCGCGACTGCGCGTTGCCACGCAAAAAGTGCTCCAGTGATTTTCAGCACGCTACAGCGCCTGGAATTGCAAAATGCTTAGAATTTCTTGAAAACTGTCCAGTTTTGACTGAAATGGCCAAAACTTCCCGATTTTGTATTTTAAGGTCCTTAGGACCCTATTGGGACTAAATTATATCAAATGTAAACTTATTTTGGTCGCGCATTGCTGCACAAAAATAGCTACCGTGCGCTGCAGTGCAAAAAGCGCTCCAGCGCAATTTAGCGCACTGCAATGCCTGAAATTGCAAAATGCCTAGAATTTCTTAAAAAACTGCCCTGTTTTGGCTTGAATGGCCAAAATTTCATGGTTTTGGGATTCTAAGGTCCTTTTGACCCTAGTGGGACTGAATCATATCAAATGTGTACCTATTTTAGCTGCGCGTTACCGCACGAAAAGCACTACCGCACGCTGCCGCGCGAATAGTCTCCAGCACGATTCAGCGCTCTGCAGCTCCTGATATTGCAAAATGCTTAGAATTTCATAAAAACTGCCCAGTTTTGGCTGAAATGGCCAAAATTTCATGGTTTTTGTATTTTAATATCCCTCGGACCCTAGGGGACTGAATTATATCAAATGTGAATCTATTTTAGTTGCGCACTGCAGCGCTTTTACCGGGCGCTGCCGCGCTAAAAGCGCTACTGAGTACTGCCGCGCCAAAAGCGCTTCCACCCGAAAAGCGCTGCAGTCTAATTTAGCGCGCTGCAAGCGCCTGAAATTGTAAAATGCCTAGAATTTCTTAAAAACTACCTAGTTTTGGCTTGAATGGCTAAAAATTCACTGTTTTGGTATCATAAGGTCCCTTAGACCATAGTGGGACTGAATTATATTAAATGTCTACCTATTTTAGCCACGCGCCGCTGGGCGAGAAGCGCTACCACGTACTGCTGTGCAAAAAGTGCTCTAGCGTGTTTCAGCGCGCTGCAGCGCCTAAAATTGCAAAATGCAGAATTTCTTAAAAACTACCCAACTTTGGCTGAAAATGCCAAAATTTCATAGTTTTTGTATTTAAAGGTCCCTTGGACCCTAGCGGGAGTGAATTATATCAAATGTGAATGTATTTTAGCCACGCGCTGTATCGCAAAAAGTACTACCGCGTGCTGCTGCGCAAAAAGATCTACAGCGCAGCCACGTGAAAAGCGCTATCGCACGAATAACTCTCTAGCGCGATTATGTTAAATGTCAACCTATTTTAGCCGCGCGCTGCTACGAGAAAATCACTACCGTGCGCTGTCGCGCGAAAAGCGCTCAAGCGCGATTCAGCGCGCTGCAACGCCTAAAATTGCAAAATGCCTAGAATTTCTTAAAAACTGCCCAGTTTGGGCTTGAATGGCTAAAATTTTATGGTTTTGGTATTTTAAGGTCCCTTGGACCCTAGTGGAACTGAATTATATTAAATGTCTACCTATTTTAGCCCCGCGCTGCTGGGCGAAAAGCGCTACCACGCGCTACCGTGCAAAAAGCGCTCCAGCGCATTTGAGCGCGCTACAGCGCTTGAAATTGCAAATGCCTAGAATTTCTTAAAACTGCCAAGTTTTGGCTTGCATGGCCAAAATTTCACGGTTTTGGTATTTTATGGTCCTATGGACTCAAGTGGGACAGAATTATGTTAAATGTCTATCTATTTTAGCCGCGCGCCACCGAGAGAAAAGCACTACCGCGCGCTGCCGTGCAAAAAGCGCTCCAGCGCGTTTCAGCGCGCTGTAGGGCCTGAAATTGCAGAATGCCTAGAATTTCTTGAAAACTACCCAATTTTAGCTTAAATGGCTAACATTTTACGGTTTTGGAATTTTAAGGTCCCTTGGACCCTAGTGGGACTAAATTATGTTAAATGTCAACCTATTTTAGCCGCACGCTGTTGCGCGAAAACCGCTACCCACGCGCCGCCGTGCGAAGAGCGCTCCAGCACAATTCAGCGCGCTGCAGCACCTGAAATTGCAAAATGCCTAGAATTTCTTAAAAACTGCCCAGTTTGGGCTTGAATGGCTCAAATTTTACGGTTTTGGTATTTTAAGGTCCCATCGACCCTAGTGGGACTGAATTATATTAAATGTCTACCTATTTTTTGCCACGTGCTGTCGGGCAAAAAGTGCTATCGCGCGATGCCGTGCAAAAAGGGCTCCAGTGCGTTTCAGTGCTGCAGCGCCTGAAATTGCAAAATGCCTAGAATTTCTTAAAAACTACCCAGTTTTGGCTTGAATGGCTAAAAATTTCACGATTTTGGTATTTTAAGGTCCCTTGGACCCTAGTGAGACTAAATTATGTTAAATGTCAACCTATTTTAGCCGCGCGCTGCTATGAGAAAAGCACTCACGCGCGCCGTCGCGCGAAAAGCGCTCCAACGCGTTTCAGCGCGCTGCAGCGCCTGAAATTGCAAAATGCCTTGAATTTCTTAAAAACTTCCCAGTTTTGGCTTGAATGGCCGAAATTTCACGGTTTTGGTACTTTAAGGTCTCTTGGACCTTAGTGGGATTGAATTATATCAAATGCGAACCTATTTTAAGTGCGCGCTCCTTCGCGAAAAGCGCTACCCCACTCTGTAGCGCGAAAAGTGCTACCGCGCGCTGCCATCGAAAAGTGCTACCGCGCGAAAAGTGCTCCAGCACTATTCAGCATGCTGCAGCGCCCGAAATTGCAAACTGCCAATAATTTCTTAAACACTGCTTAGCTTTGATTGAAATGGCCAAAATTTCACGATTTTGGTATTTTAAGGTCCCTAGGACCCTAGTATGGCGCCCCGCACCCTTAATCCGCCAAAGGATTAGGTTAAGGGTGGAGTGTCACTTTAGCTAACCCCTCACTTACCTTTGAATTAGGATAAATTCCACAATCCACCTGATTAGGGAAGGATTAACATAGAATCTGTCTAACAGTCACTATATAAGTAAACATACAGAGTGCGGAAGCAATAAATGACATCCAAGCATCACAATGTAACATAAGTGCAAAATATAACTTAGAATATAAGCATATAAGTCCAAATGCACAGTCAAGAGTACCTGTATTATTACAACATTTAAGTTTTAAATAAAAAAGAAATGCAAATGCACTCATCCTCACAAATAAATTTAAGGGCTAGATATGCTCTGGTCCGAGCTGCTGCTCCTCCTCTAGATATAGCTTCTCCTCAGGTGCTGGATCCTCTATTTGTTCTATGCTTTCCATTGTAGATTTCAAATGTAGGGCCCCAGCCAAAAAAAGAGAAAATCTGGTTAGATAATTGTCTAAGTACATTTGCAACTGGCAATACAATAAGAAAGAGGAAAAACTTTAAATAACATTTATAACTTAAACAAAGGAGGCTAAGACATGCCTCAAAAGCGAGGTAAACAAGATAAGGCGTGTAATATAAGTAACTAAATATATGCTGAAAGAAAATGCTACATCCTAATTCATACTGGTGATCAAATGAAATATGCAAATTATAATAATAAATCTCAACAGTGATACATATAAATAACAATAAAATCTAACATCCTACTATATATAAGTTGTACAAAGATATAGCTGACTGAATAAGTAATGTTAAAACATAGACAAATACTAAAATTATACATCAAACTCTGTATACTGACTGCCATATCAGAAGACTTGGCCAAATTGACCCACATATATATATATACATCTAAATCTATAAACATATTGAACATGCTGCATGACTGAAGAGGCAGACAATACTTATGCAACATATTTAAGTTATTTTACTTTTGTTTCTATGGACAACTGTTAGAAACAACTGAGGAGTCAAGCACGTCTGCAAGACTATACGGGTCCCAAGTCTAACACACCCTCCTCAATGAGAATGTTAGGCATCCTGATCTCACCATACCCTTGTCCATCGGGGCAAATGTGCACCATAATCACCACAAAATCAGACCCAAAGGCAACTGTTATCCTATTATTCTAAGTTTTCATTTTCATGCACAAAGCTATCTTATATGAAATGTCCAAGGAAGTAAGCTCAAATATACAAGGAATGCGTAGCACAAAGTATCAAAGTAAGCAAAAGACTCTACTAATATGGTAATACCATCTATTTTCTATTATCTATTCTAACTATTCCAGATTACACAAGTTCAGGATCACCATTTTCCTACATATCAAGTGTAACCTAGAAATTTGTCCTTCCACTTACAAAATATCAGGACTAGCTAGGTCCTAATATACCAAATCAAAGTCGACTATAAAAGTTAAGTAACAAATCATTACGACCTAATTGATAATTTTAGACATTCTAACTAAAAACTACTAAACTATAGATTATGGATTAAATGCCACAATATTGGGCTTAATCACATAATCCAAAAAAGATAAGACCTAAGATCTAAGTTTCATTCTAAAAGTGATCTAACAATTTAGGTCAACCCTATTAAGTAATCAAACTTAATAGGATGAATCTCCTATCTTAGATCTAAGGTTAAAAGATAAAATAATCAAAAATAAGTTCAAAAATTCTTGAAACCATTAAAACCAAGGATTCATTCATTGAAAAACCCCATTTTTCAATTAATGAAATCAACCTTATGATCTAGTCCTTGTCTCAGAAAGGGTCCTTAAGGTGTAGTGCTAAAGACTTAGGAAAAATTCTAGAATCTATCCTAACTGTTGATTTTACTTACTTAAATGTCACTGATATGGTTACAATGTTAGTTTTAGTATTTTAAGAGACAAATTAAGAAGTTCTATCTTAAATTTAGGCAAAAGGACTATTTTGCCCTACTTAAAGGTCTGAAAAGTTAACTTTTGATTTAAGTGTCCAAAATGAGGTTTCTCTTTTCCATATGATTTCTTACTATCTAACTTGAAGATAGACAGTAAGTATGTCCAATTTGAACGAGAAACGGATCCTACAGGTTCAAACTAAGATTTATGACTTAAGGGCATTTAAGAAATTTTCACTCTACTAAAAAATAGGTTTTATGCAATTTATTGTTGGTGGATGTTCAAGGATTCCATTGAGTCCAAGAACATTGAATTCCGAGTCCGATTGACCAAGTTATTGACATTTCAATCCCTAAAGTAATTATATTTTTCTATATTTATTGATTAAATTAAAGTATCATTATCACTATTTTGATTTAATTAAGAAATTATTGATTAAACTTAATAACTTTCTATTTGAGTTAATCTTATTTATTTGACTATCTACTGCATAATATTTAACTTATTAATTTAACTCAAAAATTATATTCTAATATATATCCTGTTATGTTTTATTAATTCTTTGTAAAACATTTGACTTCACTACATTAATTATCCTACTACTAACTGAATAGTTAATTAAGCAAACTTTGCCATTAGGCTAAATGAATTTTCACTAATTAATTTAAGTATTGTCAATTAATCCCTTCTCATAATTAACTTTTACTTAATTAATTATATTAAGTAATTACTGATCGGCTGACTTCATATATATATATGCTTAGAATTTAACTAGCAGCGACCTATTATCGATCATATATATAATATAGATATATATGCATGTTCGGTTGATTATGTATATATTAATATTAATATTGAACATAATTACATAGTTATCGGAATATAGTTCTGTATGAGCCATTATATTTTATATTATGTGATCATATTTTTATTGTTTTAACTGTGTGTATATATATATATATATATATATATACAGTTGGCTGTTCAATTAATTATTAAAGATGTGCAAATAGTTATTCTAAGACTTTATATGAACCTTTAATCCTAAAGTTTCTACTCTAATTATAACTATACGTATATGCATTTGTATTCATTATATGTATAACATATTTCTACATAGATATAATTATTCTTTAATACTTCTGTTCATATATAAGTATGTATATTACCACCTAAAGTTTTCTATATAACCACATGTATTTAATTAAGTATTAGTTTATTGTTAATACTACTTAGTATCTATGTATTTATCCTCTCATATGTCTATGCGTTATATTTGTCAGCTTTTCTTTTATTAGTTTACAGAGTGTTATTTAGATTAATTTAATTAACTTATCCCAAATTAATATTAGTTAAGTACTTATATTTATAAAAATCCAATCGCACGAAAATTCTCTGTTTAAACACTTATGTTCATAAATATATACATATAAACTATATATTAATATATATTTAACTGACTATTAATTAATATTTAAATAAATTTAAGAATTAAGCACTCCATTGTTTGATTAATGAGGAAGTTATTACTTAGTATTAGTTTCATACTTATTAATCAAATAAATATTGTTTGAATAAAATATCATATAATTTAGCAAATAATAAATTCATAAAGTTTCTATTCAACTAATATTAATTACAGTCTACTTATTAATTAATTCCTAAGAATAGTCATAACTTTTTGTTTTAATAAAATGATTATGCGTTATTTTCTCTTTGAAGTGTAACTTGTATATGTATATATATTTGATTATTTAAATATATATACATATATATTTGTTTATTTCTTCCTTCTAACTAAATAATTTAACTGAACACTAACCTATTTTAATCAACTAATCTAACTTAGTTAATTTAGTTTATATATCTAGTAAAGTCACAGATAATATTAAAGTATTTATGTATTATTTCTTATGCTAAAACATTTGTATCTTATTATTGAACAAGCTTTAACTCAATTCTGTTAGTCTTTCCATCTCCTAATTCAATTATTGTAATGTATTAAATATTATGTTTATATTTCTACTAAAGTATTCAAAAATAATTGTTTCCAATTTCAGTTATTCTAAAGTTGAAAATTATTCTACTATGACTTCTGCTCGCCTGCGTATAGTGTATTTAAATCATGATCAAGTGTGGCTTAAAATAATAGGAAAAAAAAAAAAAAAAAAACTTGCTTGTTATTAGATTAAAGTTGAGATATCAAGGTTATATGTAGCTTTCAACCTAATGATGACTCTTATTAATGCAAAAGCATATAATTACAATTTCTTTTATCTGAATATAATGTTTCTCAAGTGTAATTATAGACCTTTAAGCAATATATCAAAGATTTTATATACTGAACACTCATTTAAAAAAAACGGAGTGTAAATATTAAGATAATTTCATTATCTTATTGATTGAATCATTCTATACCCACATGGAAGGTTTCAAAAGGTTAAATAATCAATCATTAAAGAATTTCAATTGGAGGTGGTTTGATTCAAAATGAAGATCTAAGTCTAAGATCTAAGATCTAAAGATATGAAGTTTGATCACTTTAGACTTCTTATTAGAGTTTTGACTTAAGGGTTTCCATTTATGATTTTCTTTAGATCTAATTTCATAATTAACTATAAGGAGATTATTAAGGTTAAGAATTGACAATTCCAAGCATTAGATTAACATTAAACCCATTTTGACCTTCTTAGGTCACATAAGATCTAAGGGTCTGAGTTTTGATCACTTTAGACCTTAAGCTAAGATTTTACTTAGACCCTTTCTAATTACTTTTCCTGTAACACTAAATTCTTAAATTATGCTTACTGAACTTATTAATAAGATTGCTGACCATTTTCATTATTAAATTAAATAAGTTTAAGGCCAAATGATCTTTTTAAGGAATGCTTAAGGTTTACGTATCTTTATTAAGGACTAAATGAGGATTTCATGGCTTAAGGATCACATTAACACTATCCTTGTTCTAGGACTTCAGAGAACATTTCAATCTATTTTATAGTGGTTTACTGAATTTTTCAATCCTTAAGGAACATTAAATCACATTTTGGTCAAAATGACCAAAATGCCCCTCTTAAGGCTAAAATTGGGATTTTAGGGTTTAACTATCTAAATTTGCTCTAGACTGTTCTAATGTGTTTCATATTACTTAATGAAGTGGGAAACACCTTTACCTCAGATTTTGATGACCTAAAGGATCTTAATTAGCACTAATCACTTAATTTAGCCACTTATGGTGATTAGTGAAATTAGGGCACCTTAGGGCAATCCAACCATACACTTAGGCTATACTAGGTCTAATATGATATTAAAAACCATCCTCTCCCACATCAAGGGCTTAATTAGGGTTTAAATCACTAATCCTTCAATTAAGGTGACTAAGGAGTGATTAAGCAATTTAATTATCCAAAATTAATCTTAAGGGTCTGCAATTGTTCCTTAGGGTACAAGGAGCAATCAGAGCCCTTAAACTCATAAATTGGACAATTAAATGATTTAATATAATTTAATTAAAAACAAAGAAGGTTTGGCAAATAATTTTTAATCCAACCATTGGATCTAAGATTTTATTTTATATTTAGATTCCTTGGACTTTTCTAATTCAAATGGTATATTGGATCATACCATTTGGATATGTATAACTAAAGTTATTTAACTAATTTATTCTGTATTTTTATTTAAATTAGAACTTTAGGTTTTAATTAAATTAATTCATAACCATTAAAAATACACTCCAATAATTATTTAATTAACCGCGGCCCAAAATCAGAACCGCGCGGGTCAGAGACCGACCCGACCCGGACTCGCAACTTCGTCTTCTTCCTCTCGACGGGTCCCGAGCTCGTCGAATGTCAAAGTAAAATTCTCGGTGCTCCGGTGATGGCAGGGGCTCAAATCGATCCCTACACGTTGCTCACAGGGACCTCAATTAGATGGGATTTTGATCCCAACACGCTCAGGGGGGCTAGACGCGTCGAAACCCCAACCTATCATAACCCGAGGTGCAGCCAATCGCTGGGTCCTTACTCGGACTCAGCCATTGGCTCGCTGGCTAGCTCAGTTGATCAATACAATCGACACGAGCTAGCGTAGCCCTCGGCGACAATCATAGGAGTTTCCTAGGTGGCTAAGGCTGCTTAGACGACAACTAGGGCTCATTCAGAAGGACAGAGTGGAAATGACCTTAAGGGAGAATCAATGGCGAAAAGCTGTACCTGAGGTCGAGCTACGGGCCTGGCCGGGGGAAATTGAGGTGTCCTTGAGCTTCCTGGTCAGTAGATGAAGCTCCACAAGGGATCTGAATGTCAGACGGGCCCTCTATCAGTGGTTCTAAGCTCTGGAAATGCCGGGAAATCACCGAGGGGACGGGAGCTCCAGCAGGCCTTCAGCTGGGGAATTGGGGATTCACAGTGAGCAAAGGGACTCACTGTGAAGTCTCGGAGGTATTTATAGCCGCCAAGGGGTTCTAGGAATGGAGGCCAGGGCTCGGGCTTGGGAATTGGCTTGGTCCGAGGCTTTTCCCTGGTTCCCTAAATTGGGAGGGTCTAGCCCTCCTGGGTCGCCTTGCTAGGCTCGGCCACTTACGGAAGGAAGCTAACGGCCTAGCTGACTTGGCGAGGGGAGTGGCAGACAATATTACGTGGCGAATTTCCACGAATCCTCTCGGTCGGGATGGGATATCTGCGGGGACGAAGGTCCACAGTGGTTGGGTTCGCCTCCGCCGTCTGATGCCAAAGCCGTTGGGTTTAGACGGTCTGATGTGAGGGTTTGAAATTTAGAAACACGGAGAGGATTTCGAGTGTCTGATCGGAGATGTCGATCGGGCGGATGGGATCAGATCACGGCCCACGAGATAAGAGCCGTTGGATTAAGCGCACTGAGATGCGGGCTTACACATCAGGTGGCCGAAACGCGCATGCCACTGTCGGGACCCCGCAGCGGATCTGCCGCAGTCCCGACAGCAAATCCCACAGAAATAATAATTAAATAAAATTTAATTTTAATTAATTAAACCATTTAAATTAATTTTTAATTATTCTAAAATTTCCCGAATTTAATTTAGGATCAAATGAGCTCCAAAAATTCACCCTTAGCTAATTTGGGCATGAGGAATTCAAAAATGAAATTAGATTTCAAATTGGAGATCAGAATAATTTAGGTATTTTTCAGGGCTTAAAAATAGCCAAAAATACCAAATTTTCCAATTTAGCTCTGATTGATTTCAAACTTCTAGGTTTAGGTTTAAATAACCCATTGAATCCAATGGAATCAAAATCAAACCTTGGTTTAGCTTAATTAATCTAGTTTTAGCTAGGGTAACAACCTAGGGTTGTTACAATTTCGCCCGGCAGCGCTCGGCTAAAATAGGTTCACATTTGATATATATCAGTCATATTAGGGTTCTAGGGACCTTAAAATACCAAAACCAAGAAGTTTTAGCCATTTCAGCCAAAACATGGCAGTTTTTAATAAATTCTGGTGATTTTGCAATTTTAGGCGCTACAGTGCTCTGGAGTGCTTTTCGCACGGCAGTGTGCGAGAGCACTTTTTGCACGGCAGTGCTTTTTACACAGCAGCACGCAGCTAAAATAGGTTCATATTTGATACACTTCAGTCCCACTACGGTCCTTGGGACCTTAAAATACCAAAACCGTGAAGTTTTGGCCATTTCAACCAAAAATGGGCAGTTTTTAAGAAATTATGGGTATTTTACAATTTCAGGCGCTATAGCACGCTAGAGCGCTTTTCGCGCAGCAGCGTGCAGGAGTGCTTTTGCGCAGCAGTGCGAGGTCGCACCTTTCGCACGAATGTGCATGGTCGGGCCTTTCGCACGACAGCGTGCGACTAAAATAGGTCCAAGTGAATATAGATCTTAGATTCTCAAGTTCTTAATTGATTATTTTATCTTATAATTAGTAGAATAGCCTTTCACTAAGATCTTAGTTCTTAAATATTTCAACTTATAGGATTCTTTACGTTTAAATTGGGATTAAGTGAAAAACCTAGATCCTATTTAGAATATCACCTAGGATTTGGGACTTGAACTCAACATAAGGTTTAAGTTCTGAATTCTTAAATCTTGATTTATTTGATCAAGATTTGGGTAAGCGAGTGAAATATTCATAAAATTAGGTCATTGATTTGCTTATTTAAACTATATAGTCATCACATGATTTTGGATTAGAACATGTTCAGTTCTAATATTTAACTTTAAGGACGTAAATCTGAGATTCTACTCGATGGCTGGATATTGGAGATCCTAAGCTTGTACCTTCTCAGAGTAGTTAGATTTGGTAATTTAGACAACAACAGATATCACATAAGTCTAAATTGAGTCTCTTGCTTACTTTGACTAGATTGCTTTGCATACCTTGGATTTTGAGCTTTTGCCCTTGAGCATAATAGGAAAAACTTATGATGATACATCATAAGCTAGTATTGTAATTTCATATCATTCAATTTTGTTTTGTTTGTAGTTAGTAGAATATGACCTAGCTTAGTCTGCCTCTTCAGTAGTAGTATTGTATAGATTGGACTCAGACCTAGCATATTTGGATGGCTAGGCTAGGGATTGATTGAGTGATATTGTAGGCCCTATATGGCCTATTGGCTGGTATGGCAGTACTAGGACTTAGGCTTATTACTATTTTAGCTGAATTGTTTTATTTTCTAATTTGCTTTGCCACATATCTCAGTGGTTTATATTTCATATATTGCTTTGCTTTTGCCACATGTCTCAGTGGCCTTTGTTTTCATATTAATCTGCATGTTGTATGTATATTTTATGGCTTAGATATATGTATAAATGGCATGTTTAGGACGCTAGAATTTTATCGTATTCAGTACTTATGTTCTTTTATACTCAGCATGTTTTACTTCGATCATAATCATGTTAGGATCATGTTTATTCAGCAGTTGTAGTTATTTTTGCTTTTAGCCTTACCTTGCTTATTTAGTGTTTTGTATGTTACTTTGCATACTATAAATAGATAGTTTATAGTATTCCGTTTCTTTCATAGCTTGTTGCCCCTTTACTACTTGCATGTGTGGTTAAATTAAATGTGATATCCTTTAATATTCAGTTCATTTAAATAGCCTAAAATGTACTTAGACAATTGTCTAATTGTAACCTTTTTATTTTGTTGGCTGGGGCCCTGGCATTTTTGACACCGACAAATGTCAGATTTAGACGTGTTCATGGGCAGTGTCGCGGAGGAGGAGCCAGTTCAGGAGGAGGACCTTCCCACTGCTGTTTAGATAGTTTTGCATTGTTTATTTCAGTGAGGATGAGAGTCTTTCATTTTTCAGTTACTCATTTCAGTTTGTAATAATTAACTTTCTGGATGTACTCTACTTTCTGCATTGTGATGAGTTACTATATTGCATTTTCCTTTTTCTACTATGTAAGCTTGTGGATATTACTTTATTTTGTACTGCTTACGCCACTTTGATATTTATATTGATGGATTTTATAGCACTTGGTGACAAGCCCTTCACATAAGGCAGGTTGGGTTCGCCTAACTTTACTTAAGTTGGGGATTTGCCATAATTGGAGCACCATACTTTCTTATTACCAGTACAAGGGCCCCACAGAAAAGCACTACCCGCACGATGCTGTGTGAAAAGCGCTCCCGCGCCAAAAGCGCTCTAGCGCCTGAACGTGCAAACTGCCTATAATTTCTTAAAAATTAGCCAATTTTGGATGAAATGACCAAAACTTCACAATTTTGGTATTTTAAGGTCCCTAGGACCATAGTGGGACTAAATTATATCAAATGTGGACATATTTTAGCCGCGCACTGCCGCACGAAAGGATCGACCGCGCACTGCCGCGCGAAAAGAGCTACCGCGCGCTGCCGCGCGAAAAGCGATCTAGCGCGATGCAACGCCTGAAATTGCAAAATGCCATAATTTCTTGAGAACTGCCCAATTTTCGCTGAAATGGCCAAAACTTCACGGTTTTAGTATTTTAAGGTCCCTAGGACCCTAGTGGAACTGAATTGTATCAAATATGAACCTATTTTAGTCGCGCGCTACTACGCAAAAAGCGCTGCCGGGCGAAAAGCGCTCCCGTACGCTACCGTGCGAAAAGCGCTCAAGTGCGCTGTAGCGCCTAAAATTTCAAAATGCCCAGAATTTCTTAAAAACTGCCCAGTTTAGGCTGAAATGGCCAAAACTTTACGGTTTTGGATTTTAAGGTCCCTAAGACCCTAGTGGGATTGATTTATATAAAATGTGAACGAATTTTAGCCACGTGCTGCCGCGCGCAAAGCGCTACTGCGCTCTTCACCGCACTGCAGTGCCTGAAATCGCAAATTGCCCATAATTCCTTAAAAATAGCCCAGTTTTAGCTCAAATGGCCAAAACTTCACAGTTTTGGGATTTCAAGGTCCCGAGGACCTTAGTGGGACTGATTTATATCAAACATGAACCTATCTTAGTGGCGCGCTGACGCGTGAAAAGCATTACCGCGCGTTGCAGCGCACTGCAGCACTTGAAATTGTAAAATGCTCAGAATTTCTTAAAAACTGCCTAGTTTTGGCTGAAATGGACAAAACTCACGATTTTGGTATTTTAAGGTCCCTAAAACCCTAGTGGGACTGAGTTATATCAAATGTGAACCTATTTTGGCCGCGCGCTGCTGCGCGAAAAGTGCTACCGTGCAAAAAGCTCTCCCGCACGCTGTCGCGCGAATAGCGCTGTAGCGGGCTGCAGCGCCTGAATTTGCAAAATACCCAGAATTTCTTAAAAAACTGCCGAGTTTTGCTAAATGGCCAAAAGTACACTGTTTTGATATTTTAAGGTCCCTATGGCCCTAGTAGGACTGAATTATATCAAATGTGAACTTATTTTAGCCGCGTGCTACAGCGCGAAAAGCGCTATCACGCGCTACAGCATGAAAAGTGCTAGCGCGCTGCAGCGCGAAAAGGGCTCCACTGCGATTCAGCGCGCTGTAGCGCTTGGAATTGCAAAATGCTTAGAATTTCTTAAAACAGCCCAATTTTCGCTGAAATTGCCAAAACTTCACGGTTTTGGTATTTTAAGGTCCCTAGGTCCCTAGTGGGACGTAATTATATCAAATGTGAACTTATTTAGCCGCGCACAGCCACGCAAAAAGCGCTACCACGCTCTGCAGCGTGAAAAGCGCTCCCGCATGCTGCCCGCGCGAAAAGCGCTCAAGCGCGATTCAGTGCGCTGTAGCCCTTGAAATTGCAAAATGACTATAATTTCTTAAAACTGCCTAGTTTTGGCTAAAATGACAAAAATTTACCGGTTTTAGAATTTTAAGGTCCCTAGGACCCTAGTGGGAAACAATTATATCAAATGTGAACCTGGTTTAGCCGCGAGCTGCAGCGCAAAAAGTGCTAATGCGAGCTGCAGCACGAAAAGCGCTACCACGCGAAAAGCGCTCCAGTGTGATTCAGCGCCCTGCAGCGCCTAAAATTGAAAAAGGATAATAATTTCTTAAAAACTGCTTAGTTTTAACTGAAATGGTTAAAACTTCATGGTTTTCATATTTTAAGGTCCCTCGGACCCTAGTGGGATTGAATTATATCAAATGTGAACCTATTCTAGCCGCGCGCTATCGCACGAAAAGCGCTACCACGCACTGCAAGCATGAAAAGCGCTCCCGTGCGCTGCCGCGCGAAAAGCGCTCCAGCACAATTCAGCATGCTGCAGCGCCTTAAATTGCAGAATGCATAGAATTTCTTAAAAACTGGCCAGTTTTGGCTGAAATGGCCAAAATTTCACGATTTTGGAATTTTAAGGTCCCTATGACCATAGTGGGACCGAATTATATCAAATGTGAACCTATTGTAGCCACGCGCTAGAGCACGAAAAGTGCTACCGCACGTTGCCACGCAAAAAGCGCTCTAGTGCGATTCAATGCGCTGCAGCGCCTGAAATTGCAAAATGCTAATAATTTCTTAAAAATTGCTTAGTTTTGGCTGAAATGGCTAAAACTTTACGATTTTGGTATTTAAAGGTCCCTCGGACCCTAATGGGACTGAGTGAACCTATTTTAGCCGCACACTGCAGCGTGAAAAGCGCTCCCGCGCCCTGCCACGCAAAAAGCGCTCCAGCGCCATTCAGTGCGCTGTAGCACCTGAAATTGCAAAATACCTAGAATTTCTTAAAAACTGCCCAGTTTTGACAAAAATGGCTAAAACTTAACTGTTTTGGTAATTTAAGGTCCCTAGGACCCTAGCGTACTGAATTTTATCAAATGTGAACCTATTGTAGCCGCGCGCTTCAGCGCGATTCAGCGTGCTGCAGCGCGAAAAGCGCTCCAGCGCGATTCAGTGCGCTACCCGCGCGAAAAGCGCTCCAGCGCAGTTCAGCGCGCTGCGGCCCGTGAAATTGCAAAATGCTAATAATTTTTTAAAAACTGCTAAGTATTGGCTGAAATGGCTAAAACTTTACGGTTTTGGTATTCAAAGGTCCCTCGGACCCGAGTGGGACTGAATTATATCAAATGTGAACCTATTTTAGCCGCGCACTGCAGCGCGAAAAGCGCTCCAGCGCGATTCAGCGCGCTGCAGCGCCTGAAATTGTAAAATGCCTAGAATTTCTTATAAACTGCCCAGTTTTGACTGAAATAGCCAAAATTTTATGATTTTGGTATTTTAAGGTTCCTAGGACCCTACTGGGACGGAATTTTATCAAATGTCAATCTATTTTAGCTGCGCACTGGAGCGCAAAAAGCGATTCACATTACCGCGTGAAAAGCGCTACCGAGCAAAAAGCGCTCCCGCGTGCTGCCGCTCGAAAAGCACTCCAGTGCGATTCAGCGCGCTACAACGCCTGAAATTGCAAAATGCTTAGAATTTTTTAAAAACTGTCAAGTTTTGGCTGAAATGGCGAAAACTTCACAGTTTTGGAATTTTAAGGTCCCTAAGACCCTAATGAGACAAAATTATATCAAATGTGAACCTATGTTAACCGCGCGCTGCTGCGTAAAAAGCACTACAGCGCACTGCCGCGCGAAAAGTGCTCCAGCGCGATTCAGCACACTGCAGCGCCTAAAATTGCAAAATACATTGAATTTCTTAAGAACTTCCTAAATTTGGCTGAAATGGCCAAAATTTCACGGTGTTGGAATTTTAAGGTCCCTAGAACCCTAGTCGGACAGAATTATATAAAATGTGAACCTATTTTAGCAGCACGCTGCTGCGTAAAAAGTGGTACCAGGCTTTGCAACATGAAATGCGCTACCGCGCAAAAAGCGCTCCAGCGCCTGAAATTGCAAAATGCCTAGCATTTCTTTAAAACTACCTAGTTTTGGCTGAAATGGCCAAGATTTCATGATTTTATGATTTTAAGGTCCCTAGGACCCTAAGTGGGACATAATTATATCAAATTTGAACCTATTTTAACTGCGCACTGCCACGCGAAATGCGTGGCCGCGCGAAAGGCGCAGCCGCACGAAAAGCGCTCCCGTACGCTGTTGCGCGAAAAGCGTTACCACGCGGTGCCACGCGGAAAGAGCTCCAGTGCGATTCAGCGTGCAGCAACACCTGAAATTGCAAAATGCTAACTACCCAGCTTTGACTGAAATGACCAAAACTTAATGGTTTTGGTATCTTAAGGTCCTTAGGATACTAGCGTACTGAATTATATCAAATGTGATCCGATTATACCTGCTCGCTAGAGCGCGAAAAGTGCTACCGTGCACTGTCGCGCAAAAAGCGCTACCGCGCACTGCCGTTCAAAAAACGCTACCGAGCACAGCAGCGTGAAAAGCGCTACAGCGCAAAAAGCACTCCAACGCGATTCAGCGCGCTGTAGCGCGAAAAGCGATACCGCCCAATTTTGACTAAAATTGCAAAATGCTTAGAATTTCTTAAAAACTGCCCAGTTTTGACTAAAATGGCCAAAATTTCATGGTTTTGATATTTTAAGGTTCTTAGGACCCTAGTGGGACAGTATTATAACAAATTTGAACTTATTTCGGCAGCGCGATGGAGCGCGAAAAGCGATATCGCGCACTGCTGCGCAAAAAGCTCTCCCAAGCACTGCAGCGCGGAAAGTGCTCCAGTGCGATTCAATGCGCTGCAGCACCTGAAATTGCAAAAATGCCTAAAATTTCTTAAAAATTGCCCAATTTTTGCTGAAATGGCCAAAACTACACGATTTTGGTATTTTAAGGTCCCTTGGACCATAGTGAGATTGAATTATATAAAATGTGAACCTATTTTAGCTGCGAGCTACCGCACGTAAAGCGCTATTGTGCGCTACCGCACGAAATGCGCTATCGCGTACTACAGCGCGAAAAGCGCTCCAGCGCGCTGCGGCGCCTGAAATTGCAAAATGCCTTGAATTTCTTAAAAACTACCCAGTTTTGGCTGAAATGGCCAAAATTTCACGGTTTTGGTATTTTAAGGTTCCTATGACCCTAGTGGATAGAGTTATATCAAATGTGAATCTATTTTAGCCGCGCGCAGCTACACAAAAAGCGCTACCGCGCGCTGCAGGGCGAAAAGCGCTCCTGCGTGCTGCAGCGCCTGAAATTCAAAATTGCCTAGAATTTCTTAAAAAACTACCTAGTTTTAGCTTGAACGGCCAAAATTTCACAGTTTTGGTATTTAAGATCCCTTAGACCATAGTGGGACTGAATTATATAAAATGTGAACCTAACTTAGCCGTGTGCTGCCGCGTGTAAAGCGCTCCCACACGCTGCCATGGGAAAAGAGCTACTGCGCACTGCAACGCGAAAAACGCCACCGCGCGCTGCCATGCGAAAAGCGCGAAAATCGCTCCCGCGCGTTGCCATGCGAAAAGCGCTCTAGCGCGATTCAGCGCGCTGCAGGGCATGAAATTGCAAAATGCCTACAATTTCTTAATAACTGCCCAGTTTTGGCTAAAATGGCCAAAACTTCTCAGTTTTGGTATTTTAAGATTTCTAGGACCTTGGTGGGACTCAATTATATCAAATGCGAACCCATTTTAGCAGCGCTACAGCGTGAAAAGTGCTATCGCGTGCTGCCACGCGATAAGCGCTCCAGCGCGATTCAGCGCGTTGCAGCGCCTAAACTGCAAAATGTTAAGAATTTCTTAAAAACTGCTTAGTTTTGGCTGAAAATGACCAAATCTTCACGGTTTTGGTATTTTAAGGTCCCTTGAACCATAGTGGTATTGAATTATATCAAATGTGAAC